>JAVQJL010084129.1:0-73063 GCA_036024295.1 Nannoperca obscura
TTATATATATATATATATATATATATATATATATATATATATATATATATATATATACATATATAGGCCCTGAACTCCGTCCATGGGTGTGTTCTCCCCCAGAGGTTGAAAAATGAACGGCACCGAAGCAGATCTGAAGAACTGTTGCAGAGCAGCTGCACTGTAAAATTGATATTAATTGAAATTGATTATTCAATCTGGGACACATGGGTCATTAATTTCTAATCTCTGCCTTCAATCAATAATATATCCCTCTCTCTAAAGCCTCTTTTAAAGCTTTTAACTCTTGTTTATGAATAAAAATGATTACAATGATATCATTCCTTAATTAAACCAGAGGCGTCCCTGCCTCATCATTATTTTACAGAATTTCATGCCTCTACAAGAGAAAAAAAGTCATTAAGCTAAAAAGAAAAGGATTGAAAAGAAAAAATGATTAGGAGTAGGAGGAAACTCCTTGTTTGAACTCACTCCTTTGCATCAAAGTGTTTGCGCTTTCAGCCAAATGATGCTTTACCAGTTTGATTCATTTGATGTCAGAGACAAATGTGTTCTAATCTACGGGTCTATTTTTTTCATAGATTACTGGCCTTCTTCCAAAATGTCATGATAACTAGACAACAGAAGAGGTTGTTTGTCAATTACTCACAGAGTACCAGTGACAGGCGTACCGGACCTTCATCGTCATGGAAGCAATAATAAACGTGCGGTCCTAACGTCTTAGGAAACGATCATGGATTGGTTTCAAATAAGTATAGTAACTATTACGTTAGTTACGTAAGTTAAGTTACGTACACAAGTTATGTCACATGACCTACAAATCGCCTCACGTGACTTACTAAAGGCTTTAATTTAACGTTACAATCTTGCATAACTTTAAATAAGTCAACATGGAGTGCTGCAGGAATAAGAAGAAATTGATTTGCATTTTTGCACTTCCTGTTTCCTCGTTTCAAAGTCACTGGGTTTCTTGAAAGGGTTTTTGGATAGATGCCTGAAATAAAGTCTGTGGTTAACACAAGCTTAACAGATGTTCATGTTATTGACATAAAATATGCCAGTAAATACCTAACTGCTAACAAGTGGCCAAATGAAACTGCAGAGGTTCTCGTGGACATGTTATTTGCAAAGAGGAATTCCACGAACAATTTTCAGCGAGACTTTAAAAAGTTGTGTTTTTACTGAGCTTTCACGCTCCATATGTGGCTTAGTTGTCATGGAGAGAGCATAAATGTCATCACATGACCAGACTTAGGGTGCATGATGGCAAGTGATTGTTGTATAAGTATAGGGTTACAGGTGGGGTAGCAGGCGGTGTTATCATATTTTACAACAGTGAGTAGCTCCTCCATTAGGTACATTTCATTGTGCAACAGAACACTGAAATCACATTTTTTAGTATGGGTTCTGACTGGATTTAATGTTGTAATTTTGGGGTGTGAACACAATGTGTAAACAGATCCTGATTAGCATGAATGTGTATGTAGTATGGAACTGGAACACCAATTGACCAAGTTTATGTCAAAACTGCTAAATCTCTAAACATGTAGAGGTTTCTTTAGTGCAAAACCCTAATTTGAATTCAGGAAACTTATGTTCTCACCACCATCCACTTACGTGGATACAGAAAATTAACATGAGCTTCTTCAGGCAGAGTTGTTTGCCACAATACAGCCTGATTGAGCGTTGATTATGTTTGTTGGTTCAACCTTAATTATCCCCGCTGTTTGGTATGCATTTTCTCCCTCTGATTGCTGGTGCATATCACCATGAGGTTGCGAGGAGCAGCATCCTGTGCGCGTCAACAGTGACATTTCAAGTGCCACTGAGGCTCCTAATGATCATTTCCAAGCACTCCAGGCTGCTTGGGATTTGATTTGGAGTGTGTGTGTCATTGGAAAGGGAGCTTTTTCAACAATCGCACGCAAATATTGCTTTTTCACAAACTTGCCTATTCTTGAATCATCATTCTTAAGGATGTTATGGCCTGTTTGCCTTTGAAGTGATTGAATTACCTCTTTTTTATCTTAAATTTACCTAAGAAGTGTGCTCATTGAATTCTGCTCATTCACAAGCATACACAACTGCTTTATATGAAACATTGTATATTTTAACCTGTGATACATAGATATATTTAATTATGTGATTTGTAACAATTATGGCATTCAAATAATTAATCTAAAGAGAAAATGATCACAATAAGCATCTTTATCAGATATATCTATGCATCAGATGATAGATAGATAGATAGATAGATAGATAGATGGTGATGTTTGTTGTGTATGCTTAGTGTGACAAAAATGATACAGTCAAATCAACACTAATAGTTGCTGATATTACAACACATTAAGATTTGTGATTAAAGGGCAGAAAAACCTGATACAATCACATAATCATCTCATTTGATCTTGTAATGTGTTATTGATTTCTAGGCTTTTTCAATTAAACAGGTGTCAAATAGGGAGTATGGAGGCTATCTTTCAATATTATGAGGATATGATCAACATGTATTAACCTTGATAAATGATAAGCAACATAGCATCTTGTTATGAGTCATATCAAAGTCTGTTTTCTTGATAGAATAGCTTTCAGTACTGAAGCTTTAAACACAGGGAAGGTTTTCTGGCTCATGTCTGTTCAACAAATCCACAGGAGTCAGCAACTAAACATGAATGTGAACTAAATTGTCCCCACAAATTGGCCTTACAAATGTTTTATGATAAAGGAAATGCGTTCATCATATTTGTTACACCTCAAGAACACACACAAAACATTTTTGTGAGCGCCATATAACTTCTTAAATATGCATTTGAGGTACGGTACTTGCACTCGAGTATTTCCATGTTTTGCTCCTTTATACTTCTGCTCCACTATGTGTGTCGGCACCTCCTGTCCTGCTGTGTTTGACTGAGTTGTCTTGCAGGTCTCTGGTAGGTGGAGTCTGGCCAGTCTCCTGGGGGAATTTGAGATCTGGCTGTGCCCGTCTGCGCTCTCTCTCTCTTCCAGCACCACGTACTTGTTTGGTTGGCTTCGGCCATATTACTAGTTTAGGTTTTACACTATACAACACCCTCCATTCATCACCCACCCACTCAGCCATCTGCCGAAACACTGACACCACTGATTAACACACCTCGTAGCTTTAGATGTTTTTCGGTTATTGTATGTTTCGTAATAAAACTTCATTTTCAAACCGTGTACCTGCTGTTTTTCGTCATGGGCTTTTATGTGTCCTACACTTGGGTATTGCGCATGTTGGTAAGAGGTGGTGGGGAGGTTGGATATGGGCCCACAGTTAATTTTTGCCTTGAGGCCTAGTATTCCTACTTTTGCTTAAAGTGACCTCCATCATACAGCTGCGACATCAGGAATGGTATAATAACTGTGTTAAGATACATACCTACCAACAGTTTGAACAATGAGAAGCCATTTCATTTTCATCAAACTCTTTTCACAGCTGATTTCCCCTTTTATACACAGTTTCTGTGGGTATTCCTATCCATTTGCATTACCTTCATGCATATTACATAATGAGCCCAATTTAAATCACCCCGTTTGGACAGAATTATCATTATCTAAGGGCAAGTCTTGTGTTTGATGAGAATTAGGTAAGTAATACTTCATTCAAGCATTGCAGCACTGTGGGCCTTAGTTATCAGAGAAGAAATAGTGCTGATTTCACACTCCACTCCCCTAACACACAGATAGACTCAGACATTGACTTTGGAGCAGCATATTTGTAAAAATGTGACACAAATCCAAATAATTCATAAATGACCTTGTCTAGCGCTGGTGCTTCAATCCTCTGATGAGTACATGTCACAGCAAAGGATTGTCTAATAAGTGATGCATTGGAAAGCCTGGCCAGAGGATCCCTAAAGCAATTCTTTTGTAATTGATGTTGCAGCATAAAATGGCTCTCAGTGGGCCAGGCTTATTAGGGTTGGTTTTTTGTTGCTGTCTAGCCGCTCGCCTCTAACAAACAGTCACTCACCAGGTGGAATGACAGTTTCACATCCAATTATCCCATTAAACCTGATAACATTCTTGTGTGTCCTGTCGTGTGTCTTTCATCTCATCTCTAAATGCACGCTTGCAGGCCAGAAGGGTCTGCATATTCATATAAAAGTCTGATTTTTGACTATGACCTGTATTGATGAACAGCGGTAAAAACAAACACAAACAAGCTGCTGGAGTTTATTCCGGAGTATTGAATGCAATGTTTAATTCATGGGAACGAATATATCAGAAAATGTCTTCTCTTTTTATCTGCCTTTCCTCTTCTGTCTCGTCCTCCTTGTTTCATTTTCTGTATTCACTGCCATGTGGACTCGGGGGACTCGATGCAAATGTCCTTGTGTTCCATTTACTCCTGAATGCAACAGGGTTCATCAAGTCCAATCAGATGTATGCTCCGTTGATCCCCCCTCCTTGTAACAGACAGAGAAATGAAAAGAAATATTTCGTTTGTTTATGTAACCTTATAATTTCTTAAAGCACTTCAGTGGCTGTATCGGCATTACATGCCTCAAAGTTGCATACTGTGCCATATTAACCATCATGATAAAGCTTGAATAATAGATTATGAATATAGTATAGATGCCCAGCAGTACAAAACCTAGTGGGCCTTGCATGCAGCGCTGTATCTAACATTGCTGTAGTAATCTGACAATTATGATAATGCTCTAAAATGTGCTCCCAATGTGCTTCTGATGCCTTGTGAGCAACGTTTCTCCTTGAGCATGGTGATTTGTGTTCCTTTGGAGTGTCTAAACAGTGTTATTGCTACGGTGTCGAGTGTGATGTTTGAAAGAATATTACCATGACAAAAGTAGAAGCAGCGTCCAACTCGGCCTCTCATCTTCCATGCTGATGATGCCATGCTTTTTCCACTCTGTGTGGTTTGACTTACAAGAATACTTTGTTCTGTGGTGTTTACTATGAAACATCCTTTGCTTGCTTTAGAAAAATAAATGAGTTTAAAAAACTGAAAAGAATAAAAACTAGTTTTGAGAGGTGCCCTACATTTCGTATGCTTCTGAAATGAGTGAAAATTTTAGATTTTTAATTAGTAGCCTGCTTGGATATAGAATAGTAATCTACATTATTAACAAATTAGTTTTGCTTCGCTTTTCTCTCCATTGCCAATGTGCGCAAACAGGCTTATCTAATAGTTAATAAAGCAGATAAATCAGCTCCACCACAACCAGCTACAGCATTGAAATGCAGCTTACTAGTCCGATAATAGCAAAATGTTTTGTGATAATATCAATGATCAAAAAAGGGACATTGCCCTTTATGAGGTCGTACTTGTGAAACTTAAGGACATTTTTTATATAATACTTATATACTTTTAGTAAACTTTTAATCCATGTCTGACAGTGTGATATTACACAGTCTGAACTTCTAAAATGATGGGTTTTTCTTATAGCAGCATACTTGCATAGTCATAGATAAGTGATCTACTGCTGTTTACAGTTATAGTCTCTGCTGTACCTACAATGTTTATCTTATAATTAAAACTGAAAAACAAAATAACCACTTTAACATAAGTTCACCCGTAACACCAAAACTGTTTCTTTCGATACATCTTTCACTCTCTCGTTCTTATTCTCTGCACATCCACAGTCGATGCTGCCTTACTTCCTAATGAATGGCATTCATCTGGTACCCTGAGTAATGTCATTTTACAATGAATCATAGCGGCTAATAAACTCAGGATTGATTTGTGCTTATACAAAAACACATCAGGCGGAAACCATCACATTGGTAATAAATTGATGCTGATCTGGTCATGGGGACAGAGCAGCCAAATGCCAGGAGAATTTTATTTATTTATATTTTTTTCTTATTGGAGGCTCCTCGGCGGTGCAATCGATCTCGGTGCAGAGCCTTTTGTTCTCTGAAGTAATAAAGGAGAGTATTGATTTATTGGCGGGCGACAGTTACCTTTTGCCTCGTCCTCCTGTTCTGTTTCGTTCTACTGTCGGGTCCCCGGGGAGGAAAAGTTTGGTCTATATGGAAACTGAAGCCCTACAATTTGCTACAGTACAATGCACATTCATACTGACACTGAGATTCAAGCTTCCTGCGAAAATACACTGCAAGAGGTATAGATCTAGAAAAGTAGATGTCTTTTCTGGAATGGATGTTAGTCAGGACCGGGAGCCTCATCATCATATACAAATATGTTTGTTGATTTTGACTTTGTAAATTACTAAACAAGCCCAGGACTAATCTCTACTCGGATAAATGATCTCCTGGAGTTTTGTGTGAGCATCCATAATTGTGTAAATGAGCAGGCATTAATACAGGCAACAGAGTGGCAGATGTGAGAGCAGAAGCAACCTGACTCAGCTTGATATCACTTGCACCAACACCAGTAGTACAACGTGCCTCCAATCCTTGGATTTTATATAAACTGTAATTATAAAGAATGAGTTCACCCTAAATACATCCGAACTGTAAGCTGACGTTTTAAATAAGACTTCAAATATACACAGCACCAAATTAGTTAATATCTACTCCTTCAAATCATCTCTGTTAGCTGAATAGGAACCAGGCATCATGCACAGTCGTGGTCACTTTACTTAGGAAAGATAGTTTTTGTCTGATGTCTACTTTTAAGGATACAACTAGTTAAGTTGTTTTTAGTGCAAAATATAAAAGCCTAGAAGTTAGTCCTGTTAGTAAGCTGTCTGTTAAAATAATGTGAGTTGGAACCCAAATCATAGCGTGCAAGGTCAAAACATCCTATTACCACTTCAATAAATAGCAAGAAGTTTTTCATAAAATGCAGACTTCTAGGATAGACGACTGCAATCAGCTTCTCTCCGGTAAGATGCCTTTGGCTGCAATGCTGAATAAATCTGGAACAAACTTCCAGGTGGTCTGAATTTGTTTGAACATGTTTGAAATTGATTTAATCCGAGCATATGGTAGTTTATTTTCTTCACTTTTCTTTTAGTCAGTTGTATGAAATGTTTTACAATATTCTACCAATGAACTTGACTTGTCCGTCTGGTTTCCAGCTTTGAATGAAAGTTGGAAGAATGCAATTTTAGTTAAGGGTTGATTTAATCCCTCAAAAGGTCAACATCAGTATAAATATTCTGCCTCTTCTTCAGGTTCAGTCAAAGCAGAATAAAAAAATCAAAGTAAGAGAAATCATCTTCAGATAATCAAACAGAGAATTTAATCAAGCAGATTTACAGAGAATCAGATGGGCTTTTCTTGCTTCTGATACCATTGATTGACAGACTACTAAAGGTCAGAGCTTCTCCAATCAAAGCTCGCCTCTTGCCACCCACTCACATTGTCATAAGGGAGGCTACATGGAGACACTGGTGGAATAAAAAATGGAGCTATTTACAAGCTCACTGTAATGTATTATGGCTAGTTGCCTCTGCAGGACAGGTTTTTAGAACCGAGTCTGGTAATTGCACAATGAGCAGAGTGCTGTTAAACATCATAATTATGTGTATGCTACCTTGGGATCTTTTTATTTTGCTGGAGGAGGAACACGTACTGTAGGGAAGGCAGAATTATTTTCCAGCCCTCCATTTTCATTTTTCTTTGAGCAATTAGGGATACGGATGGTGTTTTTCACACTGTGCAGGTTTTAATACTTTTTTTTGGTGAAGGTGAGTAAAATGGTTTAGTGTGATTCCCCCCTAGGTTTCCTGTTTTGTGATCCCTTTTCTTCTTGTGCACAGAGTTATATAAAAGGGTTTGACTACCTAAAGGTTTGCTTACCAGCTGTGAGAGACAGTTTTTTATTTTTAGTGACCTCAAAGTTGAAACAAAGTCACCACAGACTCATAGACACAACCATAGGTTCTGTCTTTTCCTTTTCAGACCAGCACGCCACAGTAAAGCAATCATTTCCTCCACCCAATTGACAAGGCTGTATCCAGGAAAAGACATTTGACAAGCTGACATTTGGTAATACATTCCACCACTCACACATCTCATCAAACACTACTCATCCATGTACAGCCGCCGTCCAACATAGCTTTTGACATGAGTTGGAGTTGATAGGAGGAGAAGACAAATTGAGGTGATGGCTGTTAACCTTCACAGGTGCTTGACTTCCCTTTGGTCTGCAGTGTCACCAAGACACGTGCATGTTTACAGATTAGAGGTGGCTGTTTAAACTTGACACTAATAATGCAGACATCCTCTTTGACCTACAGTAAAGACGCAAATGAATAGAAACAATGAAAAGAAAAAGGAAGAAGCCTGAGCCTGCCCGCGAGTGAAACAGAATCTACACAGCTATGTCGGGTTGTTTACAGTTTATGTTTAACTCATACCTTTACGCAATTCATTGTTAAATTTACAGTATTCCATTGCTTGTCAAACTAAATTCAACATTCATGCAAAACTCTAGACCAGTGATGTTTTATAAAACTCACTGCCAACATTTAACAGCAGCAGATGTTCATAATATTTAGTTCGACTTCATTTACGTTCAGTCCTCCAAGCCTGTACCGGAGTGTATCCAGGGCACTTTTTAACAGCTGTTAAGAAGACGTTTGTTAACAGAAACCCAACTTGCAACCTAAGCTGTAACCTGCCGCCATTTACCGACATCATATGCCTCAATGAAAGACTGAAAACCACCAGTTAGCTAGTTAGCTTCAACTTTGGACTTCTGTTTTGGGACCAATAGTGGTGGCCTTAGAAACACATCCACCTCTTTAATTTTACAGATAGCAGCTGTCTGTGCACTGGACTGTTTGGGCTCAGAATGTCTTATCACATCTCTTATCTCTAAAATAGAAACTATAGAATGGTAAAGTTGTGGTTAAGTTTACCTTTCTGCTTAGAGTTACAGAAATATTGCAGACATGACAAATATTAGTTATGCTGCTAGATCTAGTAGTTAATTATAGGTTAAAGATTGTAGTCAGTTCTGAATATTAGAAAAAAAGATCAGTCTGTACAAGATGGCCTCTGATGTTAAAGTAAAAGCTCTGTTTGCTTCCTCTTCTCCACAGAGTTCCTCTACACATGGATACAACCAAGCACAAAATGTCTTGCAGGCACAGTTTAACAATAGTTTGTTGAGCTGCTACGCACTACGTTAGACAGAAAGTGCTGTGTGCTGCCTGAGCTTAATTGGTATTTGGTCCCATCACCTTGTCTAAACTGGCCATGCAGCGGAAGCAGCACATCAGCAGCACAATAGCAGCAGCTGCTGTCCTCTGTCAGTGTCTACACTGGATCTGTTCAGCCCCAGTACTGCTATGCACTCAAGATGTGTTTGACAGAGCTCACAGTCCAACACACAAACATGTCTTCACAGCCAGTGTAGTCAGATGCATTGGTAAAAATGCAATGTATCTGTTCCATCACAAAGAAGACTGGAAAACGTAGCTAAAACACAACCAGTGTAGATACAATGTTACTTCCAAAATACATCACGAGAGATATCACAGGATACAGACTGAAAGCAGAAAGAACTATTTCTTACAAACATACACTTCAAGACTCACATTCTCAAGCTTGGCCCAGGCCCTGTTATTTTAAATATGGCCTGAAACCTGCCCTCAATAATCCTGGGACCTGGACCCAAGTCGTGTACTCCAGCTTACCTCTGCCCTTTACTCAGTTCCATGCTGCATTTTGTATGGTGCACAAATGTATTCGATTTGGCACCAAACAAATCTTGATAGTTTTACTCACTAATGCTGTAAAACCGTGAATAATACACTTCATTTAACAATTCAAACTGCATAGTCTCAATTTCACACTTGCCTCGCAGTGTTTAACTTAAACAAGGATTTAAACTTAAACTTAACTTAAACTAGATGCCGTAGCTTTTACCTTGTCCCTTTGACATGACATGCTGTGAATTCAGCAAGTCTTTAAGTTTTGGGATGTTTTTGGTTGGGACAATATGTCAGGATGCATTTTCGTTAACTGATGTGAGAAGAAAATGTTGAGACACAAGAAATTGCAGTAAAAACAAATCTGAACATATCAGCGTGGTTGTTACAATCACTTAGATCCAAATCATTTACCCCAACTCTGTTTGTCAAAATGATTAAAGTGTATTTCAAAATAAGGAGAAAGCTAGTTAAAAGTATCATGAAAAATATTCCAACAGCTGGAACCTGTTATAACATGATGTTTTAATATCAATTTATCTACAAAATCTTGACTGACACCACTGTAATCTGGTCTTCATGGAAAGTGCACTGTCACTGAAGCAAAAGGAACATATAAAAATTACAAACAAACAGACTATCATTTTTACCTTAAAATGTCCATTCATTTGGCATTGGTACTTACAGTATAAATGAGCAGAGTCATATTGAAACAGGATGGTTCAACTTTTATGTAGCAGTATCTGAATTTCTACTGTAGAATTATTTTCTTGAAGAGTTTGTTCTTGTGAAATAGTTTCTTGCTGATCCACCTCATTCGTTATGATATAGAACTGAAGGTAGTTGCCACAAAACAAAAACTAAACAACCAGACGAGTACATTCTTCAGCTGTCCACAGCTGGTTCTCTCCTGATTTACCATATAGTTTGGTAATCCATAAAGACAGAGCACAACTGTAAGCATCTGCACCACAATGGGCACAAGTCTCATGTCCAGGAGTTCTCCTTGAGGCCATTTACAGTCCAGCTCTTCCTTCGAGCAGCTGTTAACTGCACAGCTTGGTGGTCTCGTAATCCATCGAATTGGGCAGACGTGAGCTGAAGGCCTGTAAGGATGCATGAATGCGAACCACCTCACTGGCAGTCAGTTTGAGCCGGTGCCGGAGAAGACAGGCAAACAGGTCCAACCTCTGTTGACCGGGAGGAGACAGCCGGTTCACCCGGTCTCGTATTTCCATAAGCTGAAGCATGGCCGTGTCTTGGGAACCTTGGGTGTACGGGTAGTCCAGCTGCAGAATCAAGTCACGGATCGCCTCCGGGTCAAAGTGCATGCTGTAGCCAAAGACCTGGATGCTGTTGATCTTCATGTAGCCCAGGTTCCGAGCAGGATCTGTCATTTCTAAAGGCTCATAATAAATGCTGTCATTCAATCCATCTCGAGCCTTTATCCTGCTCCGAAGGTAGATATGAATGGTTTCAAAGAACGTCTTCCACTTGTTGCCCAGCGTCAGAGTCCAGTTATAGCACTCGAAGGGTAGGTCCAGCTTGGTGGCCTGCCAGTCAGGAAAATTGTTCTCATTGACAGGGATGTACCAGCTCTCTGAGTGGCTCCCTCCAAAGGGGTTGATGTAGAGAGTGAGGACAGGCTCCAGGGTGCTGTTCTTTGTAAGGCAGATCTGGAGGGATATTCCCAGCAGCATGTGGACCATGTTGGATTTGTACTTGTTGCTCTTCAGCGTCAACAGCATCCTCTTCCTCCATGATGGGTCAAACCAGCTGTTGAGTCGCATGTCATTACTGATGAAGATTGCGTGGACCTATAGGACACAGAGAAATGAAAACAGTATGGAAGCACCACACTGATGAACACAGCAAGCACAAACATGCAGTGAGAAATATTAATTGTATCAACATAAAAGCAAGATCACAATTGTTTGTTTAAGTTTTAATTATTTGGAATTTGCTATTTTTGCAGAAGGGGATGCCATGCAACAAAAGTACCCAGCTCAAGTCAAGGCACAGTGTGGTTATGAGGTACAGTATGTATCTTAAACAACATGTAATGCAATTAAAATTGCAGCTCATGTGACATGCTTGGGCCCAAAAGGAATTTTTTCCCATACAAGAAACAGCTGAGCACCACAAACATTCGGATGTGCCATAATGGGCCCAAAAAGTCCCAAAAAATATTTTGGTGCCCGGTGAGCAACTTTAATTGAAATGACTGGGGTGTCATCTCAGACAATGTTATCCTGTTATCTTAATACCTCCATGGGCAGAACAATTACGTTGTAGAGCCAACATTTACTGAAATAAACTGTCCTACTTTCAAAGCTTTCCTATGGCCTTCCAGATGCATCAACCAGCCGTTTCCAAGTCAACAATGACCCAATGACACATTTCTATTTATATCAACTAGTATTATGTTGAGGCAAAAAATAGGTTACTTCTGGTTTTATTGTAGGCAACACTGGCCCAGGTTATGTCAAACAATGCCTGCTTTAGTTTATTTTTGACCATGACTGGCTCAAGATATATAATCCTCTACAGCTCAAATCACTAAAAAATCTGAATTGTTTAAATATTTTTTAATTCCCATCGATGAATCACAAACTGCCTCAGATGTAAACAACATCTAAAACGTGGTACAACAAATATAAGGACAATTATGGGGAAACTATGAACTTGTAGTAGCTACAAGGGCAAGACTTTGTAATGAGTGGCTCCCATGAGTGAATATATCCTCACCAGGTACTGCTGTGAAAGACAGCTCAGCTCTCCGTCAGCCTGACATGATTAAACAAAGGCTAAAAGAAAAATACCTCGAGCCTGCGGTCAGCTCTCTGCAATAGGTAGCCCAGCTCCAAATCCTGGAGGTCCGTCTCAAATCCCAGGTAGTTCTCCGTAGAGTCCGCCACTGTGGGCCTGCAGGCCCCCTGTGTCAGGGTGAAGCCTGGGTTGCAGCTTCCACAGCGGGTGTGGTTGTCTGGTGCACATGCTGCGCAAGCCGAGCCTTCCCCAATAGAGCAGGGTGGCGGCAGATGACAGGGGCTGTGTTCGTATCGGCAGCTGCAGCTGTGGAGCTCCTCAGAGAACGAACCAAGCTGGTTGTTCTCGGAGCAATACAGGAGAGACTGGAAGTGACTCAGCCAGTAGGACTGAGGCCTGCACCAGGGAAAGAAGAAAAACAGAAGAATGAGGAGAAACAAGAGACAGGGAGGGGGTGGTTATTGAACAGTACTTAGGGTGAGCTGGTTTAATAGGTAGCTGCTTCATTAGGTCCAGGACACCTGTCTGGGTGTACAGACAGCTTGCTTGTGAAAAATATAAAGCATTTTCAGTATAATACGGACAGGATGCAAGTAATCAAGGTAATTTGCAGGTCAAACAGCTTCTGTGAAATTAACCATTATTTCAACAGCATTTCAATCACTATATGTTAATGCATTCTTTGGACTTGATGAACATTAAAATATTGTTTATAACATAGATGTCTAAAACATTTTGCTTAGTTTTAACAATGACAATGTTTTTGTTTTTTTACAAAGTATGACCTGTTACTTTGACTAGAAGATGTGTGTTTTAACACAGTGGTTTCACCATCTCAAAATGTCCTAGGTTTTATTTGAATTACAAGGTTTACAGTTTTATGCTAATGTCACGGTAAAAACAAATCTTGTTTACCAAGTGAATCCACAGTCTGTGTTTTTTCAATGGGCACAAGTTTGTTTCAGCTGGATATTTAAGCAGGATAATGATCTCAAAATGTATGGTAAGTGTTTGCAGGAATACCTTCATGGCATTGAAACAAGCTGGCCTGAGATTCCTGTGAAATATACCCGTTTTAATGTTTTTGTTGTCCTAAAGTGCAAGATGTGAGTGTAGGTTACACGTGCAAAGAATATGGGCACAAAACGTCGGTGTTTGAAAAGGAGGAGAAGGCGAGAGACAGTAGAGAGAGAATGTTGTTTTTGATCTGTTTGTGACATAAATATTAGAGGTTCGCTGTAGCCGTAGGGTAACTGACTCTCAGACATACATATAATTCCCCCATGTGGGCTGGAGTTTGATTCCCGTCTGTAGCACTTTCTCGACTGTGATCCCTTTATGCCTCTTATCCTCTTTGCTCGCTGAAGAGAAGAAATGCACAGTACATACCACTGGCTTTCCTTTAAGAAAAAAAAGAAACCTTTTTCTTTGATGAGGGTGTATTGTGGTAAACTTTATGCTAATCTGAAAATGTTTGCTGGATTACATTTGGGGCATCCTTCCTCTGTATCCCAATCTCATTGTGTGCTTGGTAGTGCAAAGCAAGTCTGAGTTCAGAAAATCACTGATTTAAATATCAAAACCCCCTAATGGAAAAAGCAGTGATGGGAAATGAACCAAAATGGTTCTTCCGTTCCATCACACGCTACCTGTGGGCAAGGTATTTCACCTCTGACAGCTTCAGCAGAGCAAAGCAGCCACCAAGACAAGACTGCAGTTGTACTGTTAGTTACCTGGTGTGATTATGTACAGCCTTCCTGCCCCCTGCAACTCTTCCTCCAAACCAGTGGTACTTCTGTGCCGCTTTTAAAGAAGCAGGCTACACTGTGTTTTGAAAATAAAATCAACCAAAAATGCAGCTGCTGTTTTTTGGAAAAGCCCAGGAAAAACAACTCTCAGCCAGTGATTAAAAGGACACACTAGCTATGATTCAATAAACAATATTTTTTATCTAAAAACTAAACTGGGAAAAGATAATAAAAGACTTCCTGGAGTTTGGTGGAAAATTTCAACTTATTGGATTCCAGCTGACACAAGACCAGTACACTAGTGCTTTGACTGTTTGAATGTACAATACACAATACTATTAATAATAATATGTAGTTTAGTGCATTACACCAAAATGTAACATGTAATTATCAACCACACTGGCATTAATCTGCTGCACTCTTCTGGTTTCAGGCTTTCAACAGGTTTTGGAACCTGGCTGCAGGAATTTGCTCCCATTCAGCCACAAGCACATTAGAGAGGTCCAACACTGATGATGGGCGATAAGGCTCGGCTCACAGTCGGCATTCCAGGTCATCCCAAAGGGTTTTGGATGGGGTTGAAGTCAGGGCTCCGAGCAGGCCAGGAACGTTGTGCATCGTCATGTTGCTGAAGAGTTGGAAGCACACATGGACCAGTATGTGGACAGGTGTGCCATATATAAACAAGCTGTTCACCACGTTAACTTCCACTGAACATAATTATTATATTGTCATTTTACTTTCTTTGCTTTATGTTTTATAATCATTACATCAAACCATCACCATCATCATCATGAAATGTTTTGTACTATTTTTACTTCTAATATTGTTACAGTCAGTTCTGCAGTAGAGACTCTCCAGAAAAGTCCTTATTTATTTAACTCACATTTATCTTCTGCAAGAGGTACTGTATATACGCTATTAATCGAATTTTGTCAAACCAGTCAATTAATACTAAAGCAAGCAAGCAAGAGCAATCAATGAGTACAATATAAAGGAAGAAAAGAGGTCTCATGATGCAATGCTGTAATCACACCTTTTGGCCATTTTTCCTCTGTTTGAATGAATGTTACAGTGTGAGGTGTGAGGCTGTAAGGATGAAATTGGTCTGATCTACTGAATCCTTGACAAGTTCATTAAAAATCTATTCAACATTTTTAGAGTCAAATCTTAATTGCTACTCATTTAGTAGTCAAACAAAGATGAGAGGACTCCTCCAGACCAGACCTTGGTACAGAAAGAAATCCAGCACCTTTTTTGGAGAGAAGGCTACACACGCGTTTTCTAAGCTGATTAAAGCAGAAGTACTGAAAACACTTGAATGACAATGTGCATCATTATGCCTAATGGCAAAAGTTTGAGCACAAAGTATATGGAGTCTTATCATTACCCGCCTAATAAAAGCCGAGCTGACTGCTGCTTCGACTGGCTTATTCGCTCATAATTGTCAGCGCAGAGAGTAAAAAGTAGCCCTCAGGAAGCAAAATCAATCACATATCTCTCATCTATCTGAAGTGCCTCAAACAGGATGTTAAAGGGAGAGTGAGGGTTTTTTCAAGAGCTTCCGTTTCTCTCCCAGGCAAACTGACAAACATCCCATTTCCAATCTCTTTCCACTACAGTATGGAGATTTCTGTGAAGAGAGAAAAAGAAAGGCAGCGCTTCACAGCTGACGCGACGGTAATAACATAGATAAACACTGCCTGGATGAGGGCAATGACGCTACCACTTCTTTTCCTGGCAAGTGGGTGGGGAATATCAGCGGCATAGATCAGTGATTAATGTGTGTTTGGCAATGTGGTGGAGAGAATGAGACACGGGGGTACACTGAGACAGAGAAAAGAAAGCGACAGAGACTGGACATTGAACAGAGTGCCCTGTATGAATTCATCTGCAGGCTGATTCATGTGTTGTGCTTTCAAGCGTTGCAGACATTACCGAGAAAGCTCAATCTGAACGCTGTGTGAGTGACAGTGATGGTTGGACTCATCACCTTCTGCAATCACCCCCTCTAACGGAAGAAGGTAGCTTAGTTCTTAGAACGCTAGTCTGAATGCAGAAACTGTCCAGACCTATGTCTATTTATTTTTTTACTGACATGTGACCTCTTGCTGGCATGTGGATAATCGTCTCTCTCAGCAGCAAAGGCATGATGTTGTTATAACACCACAAGAAGTCGATGTTGAAGTGGACGGTAACTTTGACACCAGAGACAATATTGGTTTTGCATAAACTTGAGGGTGATCTTTCCCTACTCAAACAAGTAGTTTTAGCTGCAATCGCTACTGTGTCATCTGATATTGTAATAAGACAAAATACAGAATTTGATAAACCTCTGAAACTGAGAATGATATCAAATTGTAAAAGTTGAATTGTTCTTAGTTGTGGCTATGAAACCAATGCAGGGAATCTGCTTTCAGAGGGATTTCATGGAGATTAAGTCACAAGGGTACAAAAGTGAAATGACACCACAGCATCGGCAGCTTGTTTTATTCCACCTACGTCCCTGGATTAGTCTATAGAGAACAGCAGGCTGTGACTCGATGTACAGTAACTTTGCAAAACATGCCAGAACCTTGCAACTTCTATGGGGCTATAGATCGAACAGAAAGGGAAGAATACACAAAAAGAAAACTACATTAAAAAAACGCTTCTTAAATGAAAGAAATGTTGGCTGCTGTACGTTTACTATTGACTAAAACATATTAAAACGTAGTCAAATTGTAAAAAGACGTATGAGATGTGGTAGTTAACATAGTTAACAGACACATGGAGAGAATGAAAATGTGTCTTTCAGCGGTGGTGCTCACCGCTCTCGTGGTAGGCGGACTTGGGGCTGTCGGTGACATCTTTTACTTAGACTGAAGAGCTTGAAGATGACTCTCTGGGCCCGTGCGGAGAGGACCCGCATGCTGTTCTCCAGCTGCTCATATCGCCACTGGAACAAGTTGTCCATCGACCACAAGTGTTGGATGGTCGACACATTCATGAAATAGTTCTGGGGCAGCCTCGCATAGAACGCCTTGAATTCATCTGTAACAACAGAAAATACATGGAAATGGGGAGATCTTCTCATTTTATCATCAATACAGTGGCGCCATGCTTTTTTCCAGGAGGATTGTTAGATACTACCATGACATATGTTGGTGACTACACATTCAAATTACTTTATAGACAGTTGTAACAATGAGCTACAGACAGGGACTTGCCTAAAACAACAGGTAACTCTTTGGATGAGAAATCTCTCTGTGTGTCAATGGTTGGACCGCTTCCTGGCATTTTCCTCTGCTGATGAAGCAGCGAGCTACAAAACGGTAATAGCCCTCGATGAAGGACACATTTATGACACTTGCGGGTTGTCTGAATTCTTGGCACGCTCCTGCCCTCACTTCACACCCAGCTATTAAAACATAAACTTTGAAAGTAATTGCACTTAGAGATATTTCATCCAAATCTGAGGAGTGGAAAAAAAGACAGCCATTTTGATTTCACCTGAGTAATAATCACTAAGGCAGGGTGAGCAATAATAAGTAATAATACCACATAATTAATAATAGTAATAATAACCAAACATTATGCTAAGAGCTTCCACTCAAACTGTGTTTCCCCGGTGATATGAAAAGCCGGACTGGCAATAAATGGGTTTCATAGCTGATTATCTGCTCCAGACATATTGTAAACTACCTGAGCCGAAAGCTGTTGATTTTTTTAATCCAGTCCTGTCACCTTGTTAATTTTGCTTTATGCAGATAGTGTGCCAGGACTCTAGGATTCACAATCAGCTATTCTACTTCACCTATAAATCATAGAATAGGGAGGAACATACATATAGGATCCTCACTCAGATTTAACGGTGCAGATAAAAAACTTGAATTCATCTTCACTCCCTCTCATATGAATGATTTATATTCCAAAAGTTGGATTTTCCTGCATTCAGAATGAGGCATATACGGTGAAAGGAAGAAAGAATCCATTATTTTCCAAAGGGCTTTCTTACCTGATTCCTCAAACTCTTTATAGAGCATCCCCCAGGTCTCTGTGATCCTCTCCAGGCTCTCCTCCATGGCCTGGATGTCCATATAGGGGCAGTTGCACTCTGGGAACTTGGGGTCACAGCTGCACCAGCAGTCGCTGTCCTTGCAGACAAATTCGCCCTCTCCATTACAGGCTATGTAGCTGAGAGCAGCGTGCACAAAACCTTCTCTCAAATAGTCTGGAAGGATCACCTGCAAGCCTGTGAAACCAAGCTAGGTTTAGTACTGTCATCAAACTGTGAGCTTGGGGAGTGACAGTGAAGGTGCAGTGGCAATATATTGCTTGCTGAGCTCATAATTTACTTAATAAAATCTATCAATCTGTATATTTGTATGCTGTTGCTTGTGTTTATCCCATGTGCACATTCAGGAGAATGTTTGGTCTCTAAAAACACAACATGACGATCATAATGAAAGAGGTAAAAATCAGACAAACCTTGCAGCTGGACTTTATTTTCAGGGCTTTGAACCAGCACAGAGCTAACAGAGTCAAGGTTGTCATAGTTACTGCATCCAAGAGGACCTGTGCGGGTCTCTGTCACCTGGGCAACAACAAATAAAAAGCTCATTTATAAAATTTCCACAGCATCCATTTTAAAACAAGTGCATGGTTAAGTTGTAGATCTTGGCATAAAAATATATGTAAAAGGTTTTTCTGAATTTCAGACACAAAATGAGTTTGAGGGCAGCCGAAGAAAAGGTTCCTTTTGTAACATAAATGTCTTTCTCTGTTCTATTTAATCGATTGTATGTGAAAGAAATGGAAAACTGGGGTAAGCTCATTTAGATTCTTCTCAATTGCTGCAAGAGTACCTTGCTGTGCTCATTTTTCTGCGAGAGTGCTACACAACGTTTCTTTTTTTGCCTCCTCACTGATTGAAGACCTTTCGATTGACCTTTGCCACAAAGCAGCTCCAGCAAAGCATCCATTTTCACTTCATTTGCAAGAAAAGATCTTATTTCAGCACTCTCCTTTTTCTCGCTGTGATACGACGGGGAGCATCTAACCGATTCTCGTTTTTCTCTCTTTGTGGTTCTGGGACACCACATTTTGTTCAGCGATTTGTCCTGGTCAGGCTTGTCGGAGGACAGTTGGTGTAAAGTGACAGATGGATGAGGCGAGACAATGAGGGTCAGTCGATCAGTAACACAATCATAGAGGGCTGAAGGGCTTGGGAACTCATATGAGGCCGGTGCTGCAGGGAAGTGAAAACATAGTATGGGGCTCTTTAATCAAAAGCCTAATTCAGAAGAAAGGGGTTTGTGAGAGGAAAAATAAATATCCTCTTTGAACGGGAAAAGGAAAATGAAGATAATTTGAGTGCAATTTGTCGACTATAATATTTATATCACATTATAAATCCTGTGTTTCCCTCGTGAGAGATTTTAATGCTGATATGAATGTGAGGAAATGAGATACAACCTTGGGTTTCAGAACACATGAATATTGAATCCACCTAAGGAATTATTTGATATGCCATATGATATGCCATATGGCAAAACATTGACTGATGAGCAGAGCATTCAATTTCCGCTTTGCATAGCAGCTGCTATTCACTGTAGATACATTCTGGTATATTAAAAATACTTAATAGGACATTATTGGCCACCTGTACCTTGGCACATGGTTGTGTGATTGAATGAAGCAAAGGCTGGAGCTTTTTTGGAAGATTTGCATCTTTCTGTAGTATATTTATTTCTGATTTAAGTTCAGGTGCTACAGTGCTAAAAGTATTTCAGTGAGTCATTCAAACAGCGGAGTGGGAGAAGAGAAGCACAGGAAGAAGAAGTAGTTTTGCACTACTTTTTTATTTTTCAGTTTGAAGTCCTTTTGCCAGAAATATGCTGTAAAAATAAAGTTTAGTTTGAGTTTCATTCTAGAAGATGAAGTTAGCAGTCGACTGTACTCTGTGATGGTCCAGACAACAACACACAGAGTCATATGACAGGGAACATAAACATGTAGTTCTCTGCCATAATGAGAATACAATACAATTGAGAGGCAGTCCGCGAGATGAAAATCACAATCCACAGGCTCCTGCTGTTTCCTCGTTCAAGTCTGTCGCCTTGTTCATCACGGTGTGCAGACAGACTGGAAATCATGGCCTGAGTCAGGTGGGGATATCGCCATCGATTCAGTCTGGGAAATTCTCAAAGCGCAACAAAAATGATCCCAGACGCTCTTGAACAACTGGAATCATTACTCATTGTACAAACAAGCCGATCCGATTACAGACTCTGCTCTGCGCCGTGACTTCTTTAAGAGAGCCCAGATTTCCAAAGCCAATCCCCAGCACACCACAATAGTAACAGGCTTTTCCTCCAAAATGAGCTTCAATTTCCTTTTTGCATGGAGACGGCGAGGGGGGGCCTTTGCCTCGCAAGCCCTCTCTCATTCATTCTTGGACTCGTTCGATTTCAAATTCATGCAGAGGAACGCTTAGCTGTGTCGGTTCTGTTGCTGTGTGGGTCAATGCCCTGTGGAAATGATGCACAGGTATGGAGGAATCTGTTGCTGCTTTGACTCACTTTCTACCCGCGACGGAGGTGAATCTCTCCTCTTTCCTGTCAGTTATGCCAGGCGACTGCCTTTGGAGCATGAAAGCACACTCTCTCTTCTTCTCTTCCTCCCTGTAGCTACAGAAAAACCCTAATTCCCAAGAAATGAAACAGACAAAAGTATCTGCCTCTGCACTTCTGATGTGCCCACCTTAGCTGCACAAGAAATATCCAACCCTCCCTGAACACAATGTAGTGAAAGGACAGAGCTTTGATATAAGTACAGGCAGTGTGGTTCATGTTCTGCTACAGCAGAGAAAGCCACACTTCACAAACCAACTACCAGAGTGTTCAGAGGAATGAAAAAGGCAGAAAGGAGGGTCATCCTCCTCTCCGGAGCCATATTAACCACGTGCAGAAACCTGTCACAAGCTGTGTTTCACATGATTCATTTATCTTCCCCTCACCATATGTGCTCATCACGAGCTTCCTCCAGACTCGATGCGCTCACGGCGGCTGAAGATCATATCTCATCACAAGGAGGCTGATAAAAATCATCATCTTCCACTTTATTTTCACTGCGGATCATTTTGTTACAACAAGGAAGGCGTTAACAATGAAAGCAGCACCCAGAACTACACATGGCTTTTAGAGATGCAGTTTTCTATTTTGCAAACGGCACCTGGAGGCAACAGACACATTTCAACTCTGAAATTGAAATAAAAATTGTAAACTGTGATTGTTGCTAATGAACAGTGTGTGCACTATGATAGAGGTTAATTGGCACACGAAGATCAAGTGTGCAATGAGTTTACATCATTTTTACACTGACTGATGTATTTCATTATTTTATATTTTGAACTGTTAGATTTTATATTTTTACAAACACTAAATATTATAAATTTTGCCATCAGAGACAAAAAGAAATAAGTGTCTAGAATTTTCACTTCTCATTTTGTCCATATAACTTCTGGTGGACTGTGTTTGGTGCATTTACTGTACCATGCACATTCTCCATAACAAAGGCCTTTAAATATTAGACTTGCTGACTCCATGTTCAGTTGTCTGTATTAATCTGAACTGTGTTAATGCTGTTTTATACATAGTTACACACATTTTCTGATTTCCTCCCTGTGTATCTGTTTAAACTTTTGGCATTTTTGTTTTTGCTGTTGAATTGTAAATTGTAATTGCTTTGAGCTGCATTTTGTGTATGAAAGCTTCTATATATAGTTCATTCATTCGTTTTGCTTTCATTCAAATAAGGGTTTCATAAGAAGCTTCTCTGTGTAATTTGATCAATTATTCTCTTGCCTTATTACATCCCAATTTTGCCCAATTTGCTACTTTGCTTTATTTAAAGGCTGTGAGCAATGTGACCAGGCGGCTAATGTAAAAGTGAGTTGGCCATATGTCCCCAGCGGTAAATACTGTAAAGACAGGATGTTTCAATTTACCAGATTTTCAGAGTATTTTAGGTTGGCTTGGTATCAACTACATACAATCATTTGCAAATAGATAGCACACACAGGAAAACAGCTGTGTTTTTTACAAATGAGAGAAGTTACTACAGGAACAAAGGCAACTAAAGGAGAAACAGCAATCTACCAACATAATTAGCAGTATAGCTTTTTACTATTGGAAGATCTCATCTTATTGTCATATATAATGATATTGACTTGATTTTGGCCTGATGGAAGAATAAAGAAGGAATCTTTGCACCAGTCTGAGCATGTGCTCAAAGAACTCAACAATAGAGATAGGAGGGCGTTACCTTGATGGCGGTGGAGGCGATCTGGATGTGATGCAGCTTGCGCAGAGTGCTCTCCCTGTCAATGAAGTAGGAGGCAGCCAGCTGGTGCAGAGCTTCCAGAGTCACAGTGGAGGAGTTACCCGAGTAATCGCTCACCTCTGCTTTCTTGCTCAGTTTCCTCTTGTCCACAAATATCGTTAAGGCCTCTTCTCCTGCACAAAAACACAACGTTTCATTGTTTCAAATGTTTTACTTTACACATTATCTACTGCTAGTAAGTATAATCTCACTTTGAGCTTCTCGAAGCGGAAGTGTGCCTCTGACATAAAATCAAAGAGGTAATATCTTTAAGTGATTTTTGGTGTTTGTCTCTATCATTGGTGCTAAGCACTCATGCTGAGGTGTTTATACATTGCACTTCCAATATATCACTTGCCGATGCCAAACGGCGTGCTAGCTAGTGTCAGATCTTTTTACTTGGATTTCCTGTTAATGAAGTTTGAGTGTCTGCATTTGGCACTCCATTTTGTGGTGGCACATGGCTCGTGATACCTTTTTGTTTTGTTTTATTTTTAATAATTCCAATTAATCTACAATTTAAAACATTCCCTTAATTTAAAAACCCACCAGCTGCTCTGCTCCTGGAGAGACACATAAATTCCAGGTGGCTAAGAGCACAAGAGCAGCCATACAGGAGCCTCTGAAGCACAAAGACACTTGACCACAATTAGGATAAGCCACGTCAGCCTGTATCAGTAGCCACTGATCATAGCAATCAGCACTTCATAAGTCTAGTGCCCATGGTGCAGCACACTCTCTTTGCTTGAGAGTCCCCAAGACACTGCACATCATATTTCTCATCATAATGCAGTGTTAATGCTTCAGGGCCATTTTTCTGCCCACTGCCTTTCTTCCTCAGCTGCTGAAGGGCACCCTCTTAATATCACAATCTATTTATTAATTTCATTAAGTCCATATGTTTCTGAACACAGAGGCAATCCATTCAGAACCACAGAGGCACATCTCTGGCAACAACCCAAGGCAAACTCCTCATTCTCCTCTCTTCATATCACTAAGTGCTGGCAGAGAGCCAGAGAGAACGGCAGCTGGTAGCGTTGCATTACATGCAGCCACTCACAACAGCGACCTGCTTTGCAAGACTTGGGCTTCTCCAGCATCTTAAATGAGTTTTTTCTTCTTCTTTTTTCTTCACTCAGAGGACCATTAATGCTTGTTTATTCATCACACTGCAGAAAACCAAAAATGGGGTGACTGTGACGGGGAGTGGGAGTGGGAGTGGCGGGGTTACAGTACACAGGCTTTTACATGTATTCATACATCTCTGAGGAGCGATTTCTGTGCTGCCAGTGGCATATTATTTCACTGTGATGTGTTATTCAGTTCCTTACTGCGACTGAGTTATTGTGGCATGTCCATCTGTTTTCCAAATGCAACGCCTGGGAGAGCAAATTCTAAAAGCTTTTATCAACACAAATTGTATTCTTTACTAAAGCCTATATCATCTCGGAGAAAAGTAATTCCTAAAAGGACATTTTTCCTCATAAAACTGTTCTATAATGCTCGGGTAATTGGCTCTATGCTGGAATATAACACTACTTCCCCTTTATTTCTGTGTCTTCTGCACAAGTCATAATCTGCTGAGAATGTCGGCTTTACCTGGTTCCTTTAAGCTTTAGCTTTTTTTATATTTTTATTTGTATTTTTTTTTTACATTATTGTTATATTGAGCTAGCATGATTGTCATCTATGTAGCCCTTTTTTCAGAGTTCTCATTTTAAATCAAGTCAGTTGAAACGTTAAAAGATCAACCAAAGAAAGAAACATCTTCTTACTTGTCTAACTGGCTACTGATGATAAACTCTGCCAGCAATGGGAACCATTTCATCCAGGAAAAGTGACGCTTGCTAACTTAAAATGAGAAGATTTTGTCTACATCTGTCTGAAATCAAGGACTCATTGTTCCAAAGATTACTGTGATTTCTAAATGTGCCTCCTGTGTTATCAGTAGCAATATCAATAAGTACTGAAATAAAATGCTGGTCTTGAACTAAAAAACTAAGGAGTGCACGGCTTAGTGAACAAACAAAATATAACTATGTAATATATGTATACATAATATACATTACTGGTGGAGTCAGTTGGCCACTTAGTGTTCACCCAAGTGTTCAGTTAGTTAGTACATCAGGGTTAATGTCTGCCACTAAACAATGTAATCAACCTATACACCGTAAAACAACGTTGTTTTTTCGTTTACCTCCCAGCGTAGCTGACAACAGGAAGTGAGTCCCATACTTCCTGATCAGATTGTCAGTGATCATCTGGGTGCTGGGCCTGCGGCCCAGGAGTCGGATGTTCCTGATGAACTCAGAAGTCAGAGGTAACGGAGACTCCAAGAAATCTCTCCTTTCCACTGCCAAGTTGTTCACCTTCCATCTCCCAAACTCCCTGGAAAAAAATAATAAAGCAACAAATGTAAGTATGTACTATGTTAACAGTTGAGTCCCGTTAAGTCAATTAACAAATCTGTTTAAATGTTTAATTATTTTCCTATTAATAATCACATTTAATCGCATTGCTTAGCATACTGCACATTGCTTTAATGTGAAGATTTGCTGCTTTGTCCCTTTTCATGTCATTTTGGTCGGTTGAACTAGACAAGCATTTTTTTTAAGCAATTTTCCCAGAATTTGAACATTGCATAAACTAAAGGATTAATTGATTAAATATGAAAATAAAAATGTCAGCCCAAACTACTGAGGTAGAGGTGGTGAGCCTGCAGGGAGCAAATCCACCTTTTCTGCTTCTTAGCAACATCATATAGGTTCATCATTCGTCTAAAGCTCAGTATGTGACTGGAATAAATGACTAGAAGAGAGAGATGGAGAAAGAGAAAAAGAGAGAGACAGTAGCACATTTAATTCATTATGTCACTCTGTGCATTTGCAATGTAAGGAATCCTTCGACCGTGCCAACAGAACCTGAACCAAAGTGAGAGTGAATTGACAGGGAAAGAAAAAGACAATGAGAAAAGGACAGAAAGCTAGCGAGAAGACGGAAGAAAAAAACCCCAGACAAAAACCAGGTATCATTTGAAACCGTGATTGTCACCTGGGACAGAAATGTGCTCCTTCTACACAGCTGACAGATGTTTTTCTTAATAGCCCCATCACGAGATATACGTCGAAACAAATTAACTACAAGGTGCAAGAAATAGCCAAATTGCTCAAATAGAGGATGTATTCTGAATACATTCCTGTTATTTTTCTCACTTTGAGAGAAACAAAGTCATAAAAATGGTGAAAGTAGTACGAGCAAAAGGCAAAGGACTAACTGCACCGTATACACTTTATTTATATGTATTCCTAATGCTTCATTGATTATAATATCTCAGCATATGTTCAAATGTGATTGCAACAGACAGCTTTAAGATGATAACGCGATGCTGGTCCAGGCAGCAGGAAGGCAGCAGAATTTGAACAAAGCTGTGTGTACTGTTTAAAGTGGGACTTTCTTCCGGTCTATCTCCCTCTTACAGCTTTAAAGCTACCGTGACTTTCTACTTTAATGCAAAAACCTAACAAATATATTGTGAAAAGAAAAGCTAAATAGATATGTCAAAGGCAGCATGGTAAGATGAAGTGGAGCAAAACTCAGGGAACCAGAGGGTACGGATGTTCAGTGAATGAAGACCAGCCTGGCACCCTGCATGCATTCTTTCTGCTGTTTTTGCAGAACATTTGCACAAAGCACAGCTCTTTCAACTGATGTTGCACATGGCAGAGCTTTGACTCATACCAAGTTATACTACTAGCAAGAAGTTCAGTTCTAGGTGTTTAGTGAAAGACTGCCAGGTGAAGTGTCCTCCACAGATGCTTTTGTGTACTCCTCAACCTGCAGCTCTACACTCAGCTTAACTGAGAGAGCGTGCTATGAATTCAAACTTGGCTCACATATGTTTTGTTTGTCTGACATTTGGCAAAACTGGATGCATTTTAGGATGAAAATGTTGTGTTTGGAGAAAAAGAGGCGTGCATGGCATCCTTCATCTGGATAGCTCTGCAAAGTCAAATTATTCACCTGAGAGACAAACTGCATTACAGTTGTAGAATCTCAATATAGTAGATCGTAGTTTGTGGAAATAAAAATACAAAAATGATTCAGAACAATATTGATCCCAGAAATTTAGATGGTCAACCAGTATTTATTGCTTTCTGGTCAACATAATGTGACATTTATGGCAGCTGGGCACATCGGCACCCTCTCAGTAAGCCAATATGAGCAACGTTGATGGCAGAAAGTGACTAATTTGATCTTTGGTCTTTGATCCGAGACAGCAATGACTGTAAAGCTGTGAAGACGTGAGTGTGAAGTCACCTTCTTGGAGGCTGAGCTGTGACATCAAAATGTAAAGAGTTGAGATACTACAGATCGGTGAGCGTGAAACAAGACTGAGTCTACAGCTGTGCTAGCAGCTCTGTGACTTATGCAAATGAGCACTTAGCACAAAGTACAGCTGAGGTTGATGAGAATATTGTGATTATACATAAAGGCTATGCAATTTGTTTCTTTAAATATTTCTTGCTAACCCCAAACATGTGTCTGTAAATGCAAGCTTCCAAACATGCACACACACACTAGTTGCCTGCATTTAGACAGTAAGCTGCAAAGCCAGGTTGTTTATCTCAGTAACTCCCTCCCAAAGAAAAGAAAATTCAACTAATTTCAATGAAAGTGCTTCAACTTGCCCCGAGCAGGCGAAGCTACAAGTTGCACTCTGACCACTGCTAACCTGCTGTCCTAACAAATTGGATGAAAGAACCAACGGCCAAACTCCATATGACTAAGGTAGCACAAGATCAAAAATACAAGGTCAAAACAGCTTGCTTCACAGAAAATATGCTCTCAGATGATTCAGCTCAGGCATTTTAAATCTGTACCTCTGCTTTGAGCTTGAGGTAGAAGTTCTGTCATATCACACAGGTGATTTATTCTATCATTCTAATGTTTCATCACTTTGTCAATCAATTTGCTCATAATGACTCCATATCATTGTTTTCAGTTTCTGTTTTAACCAGTGCTTTTTAGAAAACACCAACATATGACCCCAGTCACACATAACCAAGTAATATGTTAACATTTTATTATGATAAGGACCACAGTTCCTGGACAACTGGGCAACTCCATCTGCTGAAGATCACGTGATACAAGAAGAGCAACTTAATGGACCTTGTGCCGGGACGTTGTTTGCTTGTGTTTCCGGGGAAACAACTCACAGTAATTGCTACAGTCATCATTTAACAATGATAATTCCTACTAATTTAGTTTTAATTGAACTTTGATTTCAGCTTATTTAACGCAAACATTGTTACATGTTAAAAATAAATATTAAGATTTTAAACCAAGACAGGAAGCAACCGACTTTTCCTGTAGATTCACCTTTTATGCGTGTACACTTTGGGTTAATTCACAAATATCATTTTTGGCACTGTCCCTTTAAAGTGTATGTCCTGTTATAAACATTAAATAAAAAGGGACAAAAGTCAGTTTTGTATGTAGAGACGATGCCCCTAGAAGAGACACCATGTTAATGCCAATGTTAAACTCTATCTCTATATAGTGAAAGTAATACATCTGTTCTCGCACATAGTGAGACGTCCTTTATCTTTTACTTTCTGGTTTTCAGTAACAAATGTGTGCTTATTGAGATCTACTTGTTTAAGCCACTATGAATGGACTCAGTATATGCAGTGTTTGACACACTCCTAGATTCATAGATGCTGTAGAGTTGTTGTATTTCTAGTGAGAAAAGGTAACGGTTTGAGGCATAAAGGAAATAAGTTGAAACACGTTCTTCATGAACTGTTTTCCCTTGTATACCTAAAGAACTCCAGAGCATCCACCGTCTCACCAACAGTCAAAGAAAGTAAGATTAACTCAAATGTGGATAAAGGCAGTTTATTTATGCGTGGGCTGGTATGGATTTAAAGTCTTTTTGTAGAGGAGAAATCTGTTAAACATGTAAGAAAACCCACCTACAGAGAAATAACCTATTTCAGCATCTGTAACTGGGACTAATTAAATATACTTTCAAAATTAAGACACTGTTTGAAGACCACAACTATCTTTGATGTTTAAAAAAAGTACAACTCTGATACCAGGCCAGGGGCGAGATTAGTATTTATTTTTGAGCGCACTTCTCTCTCCCTCCGTCACAAACCCGCATTGCAATGAATGCATAAAGAAACAGTTATGAAGTCACAGAGAGATATCACAGCTGTAATTATAACAGATCGGTTGTGATTAATTTGAATTTTCTTGAGGAGGCTGCAGGAGTGCAGTGCCAATTTTTGCTTTCCACCTGGCACTGCCCCCAATTTACTCACGTAATCATGCTCAGATGAGAAGGAAAGAATGGGAAAAACATTTCTCCAAGAGCCTTCTGCCTTTCTGTTTTAAATGTTTTTACATCCTGATCCTTTTTAGAAAGCAAAGAAAAGAACCCATTTCATGTGAGCAATAAAAAAAATACCTAATTGTGTCGACTGAGGGTTTATTTATGTCAGATTTCCTTGTGTGGCAGGAAATGAACACGCTGTGAATTAGTGCAAACCGCATTGTCCTATCAGTCAAATGTTGCACTTTTCTCTCTCCAAACTAAAAGCTTGACTGTAATCAGAACAGGTTGAACAACCTTGGCTGCTGATGATGGATGGAGAGAGCGTGGCCTTTTGAAAGGGTATATATCACATTAAACCAGGAGTAATAACGAAAGCTTCAACAACCAGATGTTTGAATGATACAAAGTCTAAATCCCCTAGAATTCCAACAAGCTGGTGGTAAAGATTTGCAGCCATCATCGATTTCAATTTCTGTTATATAATCACCAAACAAGACACTGATTCACACAATATTAAGCAGAAACTGCAGGCAGAGCGTGTGAAGTAAACATAATGATGTTAAATGGATATGTGGTATCCGTTGACCTTTTTGCTGACTCTGTAGTATCCAGACAAAGCCTTTGACTAATCTCTTGCTCAGATATATCTAGTGTAGCTATTAATCTTCACCTCATTTCATGCCATACAAATAAATGACCTCTTCAAATGGGACACTGTGTCTCTTGAGTTCCACTTTGCAGCATGAAAGCACTAGTTCAAAGCCACGGCACGTTCTGTAGAAAGAGAGGAATACACAGGGAGGGGGCGTGAGAGAGGGGGGTGGGGGGGTGCAGAGAACAGGTATAGAAAGAGTATTCGCAAATCCCTGCTGTCGTTCGTTTCTTCAGTTATCATTGACTGTGATAAGCTAGCCCCGTCTTATCTTAAACCCCCGATAGGCCATATGGTTTGTCCTGCAGGGAGAAGAGGAAATGAAATGGGTTTCAACACATAGTTGATTTTAGGGGATGCAATCCTCCCTACAACCAGCTAAGTCATTATTATTATCAATTTCATTGCTCCTTTTCGCAAAAGTACATCAGCTTCATCAGTTTAACTCTTTGGACGCCATCATAGCCAAGTTATGTGAGTTGAATTTTCTCCAAATTCAAAGGGGCCCCTTTTTCTTGGCTGGTTAAACATACCTGTACCTGCAGTGGTGGAAAGTACCTAAGTACAGTACTTGAGTAAATCTACTTAGTTAAAGTACCAGTGCTGTCAGATGAGTTCCCTTTCTCAGATGGTCACATTTAAATAACTGGTTTTAGGTCCAAAGATGTAAAATGAGCCAATATTTTACAAAAAAAGCAAAGATTTGAAAAAAAGTCCAAAACATAAACAGATAATTGTTTATCTTGTGACCCTGTGGAGGGGGTCCAGCCTCTAGGTTGTGACCCAACCAATCTTTGTATGTATATAGAGTAGTTCAAATACCACAACTTTTACTTTTAGTACTTTTAGTACATTTAGTACATTTAGCTTATAATACTTAAATACAATTTTGAAAAACCTCTGCAAAACCTTTAATTGGAATATTTTTGTATGTTTAGATTTGTGTATTGATACTGAAAGGCAGAATAAGTAGAATTGTCATTGTTGCAAACATGACATTCAAAGTTAGCCCCTCCTCCCCAGCTCATAGCGCCTGGTCACTGTGTTTGTAGAGAGCCCTGCCCTCACACCGTGCACTCTTATGTATTGGCTGGGGGCTACACACCCACTGCCCAAATTGTCCTGAAAACAGCTAAATAAAGAAATGCACGCAGAGGGCAGCGTCTCTGCATACACAGACACTGCCACACACTTCTAGTGGGTCATAAGTAATGATTCAAAGGGATTTTTGCTGTATGAGTCTATACGTTGTTTCTCATTCTGCCTTTAAGTAAAAGATATAAATACTTCTTTCTCCACTGTGCTACTGTGATATTTCTTGTATCCACATTTATTTACTGGCATGCAGCCTAATATTTGAGCAGTTTAATAATATTTAATGAGCATAATGAATTTTCCACAGTTAAATGATATTTATAATGAAATCTTACTGCATGAAAAAAAAGCAATATGTTCAGACCGTGACCAAATGCATGTCAACACTCCTGCCTTCACCCTGGTGAATATGGCAGCTTTCTCCTGCCAAAGTTTCCTGTGGACAGGTGGCTAAGGCGGAAGGCTCACATTGTGTTTGCACTGGATGCAATGGGTATGCTCTCCAGCGAATCGCCAAAACACACACACACACACACACACACACACACACTCACATCCACAGAAATACAAACCCTCATTTCATTTCCTTCAGAAGACTTCTTATATTCAATATTCAATCAGTAAGAGGCAGGAAAACATGGTGTGAATCCATCACTCCATCAATGCTGAGGTCGCTCGAACACGTCTTCTACTCCTGTATTTGAGCAGTAATCAGGATTTAGCAGAGAAGAGGAAGACCAGCAGACCTTTTCTGCACTAACTGATGTGTCTCTCAACCACAAATTATACATTTACAACATACGCAGGCTTAAGACTTATCTGTCCATGTTACTATTGTTGGATCTGAGCAATGGCCACTGACACTTATACATGCAAGTTCCTCATTATCTTAACTCACACTGTATCTTAAACTTATTTAATAATGTGACACAGCCTGCGTGAATGTTGTTACAGTCAGAGTAACCAAACACAGCTACATCTGAAGGGTTCTTTTTTGATTTTTGGCATGGCATTAAGTCAACAAGACTAAGAGTCTACAGCCATGCTAGCAGGTCTGTGAGGCTGTACATGCTAAAACCAACATGCTAGTATGATCACAAGGACAATGCTAACATGCAGTTTAGCTTTTACAATGTTTACCATGTTCACCATCTAGGTTTTGTGGGTCAGCATGCTAACATCTGCTTTGTAAGTACAGCTGATGCTGATGGGAATGTAATAAGTTTTCCAAATATTTGGTCATAAACTAAATCTTTGGACAAAATAAAATGTTGATCTGATGATGGTGCTTTATTGAACGGTAAGGAATTATCAAAGTTATTACAACTCATCCTTACGGGAACATAAATGTCTGATTCCAATTCCATAGCAATCCATCCGATATTTGTAAAGACATTTCAGTCTGAACCAAAGTTGTAGACAGACAGACTGATACTGTCATTCATCCATGTCGCTAGTGTGACTGAAAACCTGAAATGAGGATTAAAAAAGGAAACCATAATGAGGCTTCCCTCCATTTACAGTGGCATCATCACCTCCTTTTACACTTTTATGATCTTTATTGAATCAAACTTTAGCGCGATAGCTCAACTAGAGAGAAATTGCCTGCAGCGTTAAGAAATTGAATAAAAGTGGGAACTAAAGTAAAAACTGAGCAATTAAGGGGCTGATTCAGGGTAGACTGTCTAATGTTGTGCCTCTTCCAAGACTTCCACAGTAAAGAAGTGTAGAGACCCATATTTTTTCTGATATTTTAAACAGCGGCATGTGAAAAGTGTCTTAAGAGGGAAAAAACTATTTATTACTGTTTTTTCACCAGCCTATTTACCCTCAAGGAGCAACTCAGAGTTGCCACAATCTCTGAAGGAACTTCAGGAGAGGAGATGAGACAAAGAACATCAGTAAGAATGCAGCAGAGGGATGTTGAGAAGCTGCGCTGAGGGAGTCTGCTCTAAAACGCTCACCTCAACCCTCTTCAGAGTACCTGCAGACTCCCCTGTGGTTTAGGAAAACTGCTGTTGTTCATTGTGCTTGAAGTGGCACTTACATCAAACAGTAAGCTGCTTTCGTTTGACAAAGTTACATTTCAAATGTTGGGGGTGTCAGACGTGCTGCGGGTTGTAGAGTAAACTAATTGCAGATAATAGAGTGCTGTTGTTTTAACTCGTTATGTGTTGATGCACATCGATGCGTACTAACACACTGACACTATCTACTGTAACTGAATCCTTTCTAAACCAAGTGATCGTTCCTAGTTCTTGCAGTGCGGACACAATAGAAAGTCTTCTTAGAACTATGAAAAAGTTCCTCCGGTCTGAAAAAAGCTTTTAGATGCTAACATCTTATAATTAAAAGGATGGACACTTGTCCAGAACCAGACATAAGAGTACAATGATTGGTCGAACACATGAGCCAAAGCACAATCAGCAACCGACATTTAAAAGACAATGGTGGAAAACGTTAGCCTTGGAAACACCATCTTGAAACAATAGCTTTTAAAAAATGGAACAGAACACAGACAAATGGACCGACCGTTGTAGCTGTTGTTGTTGTTGTTGTTGATGCACAGAAGTTGATCGCAGCTTCACCGACTTTACTGTGGAGATTGACACAGAAATAATTGCCTGGATCTCTTTCAATGTGTATCTGGATACATGTGTGTCCATACTTCTGACCTTGTTTTAACACTTTTTATGTAAGTGTGTAAAGTGACTTGGATTTATTTTATAGCTGACCGCAAGTGATTTATTTTTTTATTTTATTAAGTAACATGTGGGCTAAAAAAGTGGCTATTACAAGCTTGAATTCATGTGTTACACTTACAATAGTGAATCCAATGGTGAAGCTTCTCTAACCACTAATACCTCTGCTAATTTATTGTCATGTACTATTCAGTAACTGTACAAACGTTTAATTGTATCCTGTTTAATTTGATCACTTTGCTGTACAGAAAGTGGAAACATAGATGGCATAAAATAAGCAATAAGCAAAATTAAACAATAAGCATTTCTCAAACGTGTTTTTAAGAAATCAAATTCATTCCAATATAGTGATTCAAATAAATAGCTTTTTCTGTAGTTGGATGTTTTCATGACAATCATTTTGAAATTGTTTTTCTTTAAAAAAAAGTTAGTGTTTCAGAAACAAAGACTACATAATCGGCTTTAAGATGTGTTTGCTAATGACTCAGAAGCCAATTTTACCTAAAAACTCACAGAATAATTCGGGGCAGCTGATAATCAGAGAGGTGAAAAGGCAATGCACATAAATATATGACTCCTCAGGTAATTACATGCTCTAGGAAAGTAGGAACAGCTAAAAATTGTTGAACCTGGACAGGTACAGCAAGGTTCATGTTAGATTAGCCTGGAATATTCATTCCTAACCAATATTTAAATAGATCTTAGAGTAGATATATAAAGGCGCTGCAGGACGACCAGAGCTATAGCTCCACAGAGCTGTAGCTCCCCCAAAGCAACTAAAGGGGTCACAACATAAATCTGAGGAGTTGGGCTTTTCTACCTACTGCCAACCCCCCCCTCGATGGCTGGGTATTGAACCTCAATGCTTTTTCTATGTAAGTTATTTGATAGATGACGTGTCTACAGTATCATATATCAAAAACTGTCAAGGTCTGAAAGTTGCCATTGAATGCTTGGTCAGATGCTCAGTCTTACTGGCTTGTCTTTAATCAGATGTTTCTTATCTAAATCAGAAAGCCTGAAAACTTTGCAAATGTTTTGTTTTAGTCAGGCAACATGTGCAAAGATGCACCGAGAGGTTTTGCATAATTTGTTAATCTAAAAGTAAAATATCATTCTGATATCAGAGACTCAGGTAAAGGTATCAAAGAGGTGCGGCCCCCTTGAGAGAATATTGGAGTGGGCCCACTTTCTTTAATAAAACAACCCTACTGACTTTTTATTAGCCAGCTCCAGGTGTGAGCTCCCAAAACCATCACCACACTTTTATTTGCCAAAACAGAAAAACAGAACCCTACCCACAGCTGTGTCCCTCCTGCCTTCGTCAGATCCCTTCCTGAAATCGAATAGGACTGAATCCAAATTAATTTAAATTTAGGAAGATTTACAGGCTATTTACTTTTTTAGGTTAGTTTTTTCCTTTTAATATCATCACTATTAATCAGTGCCACATTGTGGAAATCTAGAGAGCCTCAAACACAACCTTGCAGCTGACAGATGCCTCTCTGGGGATTCTGTGATAATGCAGAGTAATAAGTACTAAGAGCTCACTAATCACTTGGCCACATGATAAGACTATTAATCTTTCCGCCCATGCAGCTCAGCTCCAACGGATCGCTGCCTTTTGCCAGAGAAAGAAATATTAAAAAGCTCTAACGTGGCAACCGATCACCGAAGCCATAAAGCATCCTCGCACCGATCCATAGATGTCAGGAACCCTGTCCGTCTATATCCAGAAGTCTGAACAACATCCTCCCAAACGACGAAGGATATGATTTATGACACAATCTCCTCTAATTTGATCGCATGCCAATACCTCAGACTGTGTTGCTGTCATGACAAATCATCATTTTTTCCCGGTGCTAATCAACATATTTCAGTTGACCTCCTGATCAAGCGACTCCCTGAGGGTTTGGAAGGCAGCAGAAAGTGATATACAGCCGGCTGATAGCAACATGCCTGTATGAAAAACATGATTCTATGTAGGCATTTGCCAGATATCTTGTGAACACCGGCTGTGAGAAACCTTTTCTGCATGGCCGCACAGGCCAAATACTGCAGTCTACCTACTAAATAACTATGAATAGGGTTTTCATTAAGCGCACTGTCCTCTGTGTGCACTAATGAGACATGCAGTTGTGCTGCATCACTTTGATGTTATAATAAAAAAGTTAGCAGCTGCTAATAAAAACCCTTAGCAGCTGCAGCTGTGAACACTATTGTCATACCACGGTAGTTCATGCCCTTGGAATGACCTTGTCCTTAACTTTAACCTGTTCCTTAACAAACTTATTACAACAGATGTACATTTGCAAGTTAATTCAACCAAGGAAGATGAAAGTTGACTCCCCTCCTTACTCATCTCTGTCATTTAATTCAACCTCACCTGATTTAACTACAGTGCATTTCATTGCAAGCAATATAATGTTCACTAGAGTGCTTTCATAAGGGTCAGGTAAGGACTTGTACAGATTCTGGGTGGGCTTCATCCTTGAAATTCATGGTTCACATTAATTATGAAGAGCACCTCTCAAAATATGCAACAACTGTTAAGAGGTGTGCGGTAATTGCAGGAATGATCCAGAATGAATGAAAGCATGCAGGAGTTCTCTCTCCCAACATTCAGAATAATGCTGAATCATTAATACAGTAAAATCTTCTATACAGAATCTGTCCCACAAAACCAACATGTAGACATACACACAATAAAAGCAATGCTGATGGAATTATAACAGATGATTATTGTTGTGACTGTGATTGCAGTGATAGCTGTGATGGAGGTCTTCAGCGTTGGGCAGCTGTGGTTGTGAACAGTGAACTGTGTCAAGGCTGTGCTAACTGCCACTCTCATGTCTGTACAGTAAATATGTGTAAAAGTGTAAAATGACAGGTTTTGGTTTTACATGGGGTTGAGTGCCAGACAGTTTCCATTACAAACTCAACAAATAGCGACTTAATTAGAATGTGGATCAGCAGCTTTTGTGACAGGCCAGACTAGTTTCTGTCCTTCACCTTACAGGCACCAGGTTGGTATCAATCTTCTCATCGCACCCTCAGATAGAAAGCAGGTTAGTCTAGAGTATTTTCCAAGATGCTGAACTATACCTTTAATAGACATAGTTCATTTCTTTTTCGTTTAATCTGTATATTTATAATATAACTAGTGGTACATCTGCAACTAGTATAGGGTCAGCTGGCATGCTAGCTCACATACCTAGAGTGAAGAAGCCAATGTTAGCAGTGGCAGGTAATGCTAATGCTTAAAATGAACAATTACTGGCAGTTTGTTCATGTTAAATGAGTTGAATCTTACAGTACAGCTCTTGAGTGCTTTCAAGTACAGGCTGTTGAAAAGGACAACATAATGTGACTTTATGAGTTATACTAATAACTCACAAAGTCACACATATACATAACGTGAACATAATCATGTGTGTAGCCTGTTTTCACACACAGACGATCTTCCAAAGGTCAACCACTAGAGACTGTTTGATGCGTCTGCTGGGAGATGTGTCATGCATATAATATTAGGAGTAGTGATATTGCAGATGTTATCCAGTGTGAAGTGCCTCTTCATCCTGCAGTCATGACTCACCTGTATATCTTGTATCTGGTGGAGAAGCCTTGCCGGTTCTTCTCCACAAAGTCAATGTACTCTGGGGAGTGGTGGAAGGGCCCTTTATCAGACAGGAGCCAGTCCAGGGGGCCCCCGGGCTTGTCATTGGGGAGGCTTGCTGTTGCTGCTGCTGCTGTTACTGCAGTCCGTAAACACACCCAGCAGTGAAGGCTGAGGCTGACGACGCCCCATAGAGCCATCAGAGATGGAGGGAACGAAGTAGGGATGTGGGTGGTGATGGTGGGGGGAGGCGTTCAGCAGCCAAAGACACTCGTCGTTAGCTGGCTCCTCCACTGGGATGACCGGGGGACCTGCATCACCTCAACGCCCCCCGAACACCTAAAGAAAAACACAAACACACAGATAATGATTCATACAAACACCCACATCCAGCATAAAAGACCTTAGAAATAGTTCTAACTTTATCAGCTCCATGTGGCAGCCAGGCATAGATGCTTTTTCAACAGTCTGAAGGGGTTAAATAACACAGAAATGCTGACATGATCAGTAAACTACACAATCCATGATTCAGCCATTGATCCATTGTGTATTGACAGGACATTCATTGTCAACAGTGGTGATAGTGAAATGATCATTATGGTAAATTATCAAGGGAAAATGGCAAACACTTCTCAAATCTGTTTTACACATTTGTTAGTTGAATACTTATAGGTTTTTGATTATTGTTTGAACAAAACAATGAACTTGAACATGTCACCGTACAACCTTTAAACATGGAGGTAACAATTCACACCTTCTGAAATATGTCATCTTTTTTGGTTGTGACCAAGTGCCCTCCCGGATGCCACTATGGTAAGTAAAACATTATAAAATGCCCTTTTCAGTGCCCATTCAGTGGACAAAACATGGTAAATTGCCCTCTAGGGTGCTCTCCTAGTGGACAAAACATGATCCAGTGCATAATGGGTACCCTTCCAGTGAATAAAACACAATACAGTGCCATATACTGCACCACATACAGCTGTTTTTTTCACCCGCCACTGAGCTATATTTTCATGTTACCATGCCCTGCAAGCCCTGGTCAAATTGGGATTCGCTGTCTTGATCAAAGACATTTTATTATATGGACAGGAAGATTCAGCCCCAGATTCAGACTCTTAAGTGCTCAAATTGGGGAGCAAGTCAAAAAAGACCTGTTTAATCGATATATTAGGTTAGCTAATAATGTTTTAATACCTGTAAACTTAATCTAAACCAAAAAAAGAATGTATATGTACATTATACTAAAAATACTTAATAATAATACTTAAAATAAGTAATTTTACACTGTTTTGGAATTACAAAATGTACACTGAATTGACTCTGGGACTTTGTGATGGCATGGTTCTTGCCAGACTTGATGATTTATTGAAGATGTGAAAAAAATAAATGAAGGTATATCAATAATAAAAGTAATAATTAGGTGCAGCCAGACAGTCTTTAAAACTAAAATTGGCTTTTTTAGGGGCTGGCAGGGAAATAAGTCATCAAATAAAAGAAAATCACAGCACAGTTTAAGTTAAATGCACTGTGATGTGCTTTGAATGAATGTTCCTTTGGAGAGAGAAGAATTTAGCTCCTTCTTTAGAACACAATATTTCACTTTTGTCATGAGTCATCGCTTCCTATGAGTTTAGATTTCCCTGTACGAGACAGGAACTTAATTTGGGTAAAAAGGGAAACGCTTTTCAGACTGGGATTTTCGCAGATACTCTGGTATTAAAGTCTAACCTGGTACAACTGCACCTAAACGGGTAGAAGTTACGATTCAAATTGTGAATTCATCCCTTTAACTGCGGTAAATCATTTCTGTGCTGCTTTTTTTCAAAATTATAGTCATCATACTTCAATAGATCTATTAGGGGTTGTACTCACACACAAATCAAGGAAGAAATACACTCTCACACACACAGAGACACTCTTTTGTTGATAAAATAAAACGTCTCGGTTGCTGTGTTTTATCAGACTACATGCTGTACAGACTGTTGTCCAGGGCTTACATCAGTCTCCATCACCATCTCAAGCCCCGTCAATCATCCCTCTCTGCAGTGGCACACTCCTTTTCTGTGTGTGTGTGTGTTGGGGGGGGATGGGGGTTGAGTCCCATTACAGTATTTTGATGACAATCTGTCAAGTTAACTCAGCCATATGACCATGGGTGTGGCTGTGGGTGTGTGCACATGTGTGTGGGTTTCAAAAATCATTACTCTCAGACCACAACACAGCTCTCAGAATGGGAAGAGTGCGCAACAGCTGGGAGCTGGATAGAAAAGAACAGAGACAGATTCCAAAATGTAATATTAAAAATACTATTATACGTTCATTCTCAGAGAGAGACGGAGATAAGGGTTGTTCATTTAAAGTTTAAGCATGCAGGAGGACATTCATTTAGTAGTTTTAATAAGAGGAGATGAGCTGGCAATTTGGAAATTGATTTCAGTCTGACATCGTTACCCAGACTCGGCCCACCCGACCTCAGTGTGTGTACATATATCTTTATGTTTTAGTGTGCTATTAATTAATAAGCAATAGGATTTCAATGCCAACATGTGCAGTATGTAGTTTTGTAGCTTAGCATTCCTTTAAAATTGTCAAAAAAAAACAGGATTAAAATCAATGTGCGGAAGAAGCAGAGATATTGACTTTTTTTATTCTACTTTTTTCCTTCTCTAAACCTCGCACCTACATAGCCCCCTCTGGAGCCACAAAAGGCTCTATTCAACTTTTTCCCCATGTGTATTAGTACTCCCCGAGACCTGTAAGCAGACAGCCGGAGTTCCCCTTTAAGGGCATGAACAAGTCAAGTTACATGTCATTAGAGAAGTGCAAGTCACTATCCAAGGTGTCCAGGTCTTTCATGGCATTTGAACAGATCGCTTTGAAGCTCTGCAGGTTTTTATCATGGTTCAAACTGAAGACCTAATATTTTGGCTATCAAGTCTCAAAGCCAAATGTCAGAACAAGCAATTCTCATTTCTGTGACTTCAGTCTGCTGCATTCACCTTCCTTAAAAAGACCACACACCCCAACATGCAGAGGTGTTTTAATTCATGACAGGCAGAAAGGAGGACAACGCGCTGTTGTCCACAACAGGTATACAGTGATGAGAGTTAGGATGCCTCTGCTCTCACACCAGAACAGATGGACAAAAACAGTTTTTCTTGCTAATTTATGTTGCGTTTGTGCTGAATCCACAGAGAAGCATAGAGGAAAAGCTAGATTTGAATGAGATGGGTTAGGATTAGGTAGAGAAAGCTTTATGAGAGTGAGGTGGACTTTGCTTGGCTGTGCCTCTGCACTGAAACCCAATGACCTGGATTAAAAAATAATTCTCACTCACTGCTGTACCATTTGCTCGGCTTGATTTTGTCCCCCCTTGGTCATGATTGCAGTTATAAAAATCACACTTTTATAATAATCTTAATGGGAACAACAGGCAGGCACTTGATCAGAAGGCCAATGATTATAATTAAAATTTAACTATATTATTTTATAACCCAACTGTCAACACCAACTGGTCCAGACTATGATGGGCTTCTTCCAACTTGGTCCGATCAGTCAAATGATGCCAAATTATAATCAGCACTGTAATCGCCATGTGTGTCCCTGCCTTAAGTCTGCAGTTTTTATATATATACACATTACATCTGATAGCATGAAGTGCGGGCATAAATGTGGTACAATTCTGCACAGCACCGCTACTAACAATAAAACAGGGGCAGGAATAAAGCTCCCCAACACTAAAAGGGAGCAAACTCTCCCAGATTCTCTTTTAACTTCTTTTGTTGTTGATGCGGTTAAACTGTGAACGAGTCCTTTAGCAATTTCTGCTCTCATTCCAGCGGTGTTGAATAGTTTATTCGCGCTGAGACAGAGGACCTCTGTCTTCCCAGCTTTCCTGTTATCTTCTGCCATGCTCTCTGTTCCGATCTTGAGCGTCACACTATTTTCTCTATTCCTTCAGCAGTGGAGGGCTACACAGTGAGCAGTCGCACTTAGCGTGTGTTTTGACAACATCTCCCACTAAAGTTGTGGCTTACTGTTATATAGAATCAGGCTTGAGAAAAAGATGGCGTATGATAATGTGGGAAGTCGTGTCGACGCTGCAATAAAACTGGCCTCAAAACAGCTACAAGTGCATGTTTTGTTAGCTGAATCCAAATCAACCCTTAGCTTCCACTTTGAGTAAATATAGGTGAAACACTGCCTTCCTTTACATAGTGCATGGTGTGTACAGAGTGACCTATCTCAGAGGGGAATGTGTGGTGTGTTAATATCAAAATAGAGCACAGAGGTCAAATTAAAAGGCTCTTTAATCCTATCATCAAACAGGCAGCTGTCCAAAAAGCTGATGCAGCTGTTCTCCATTGCCCACTTGCTCTCTCTTTTCCTTCCTCTGACACTCCTTTGTCTTTTTCTTTTGTCTCTCCTTCCCCAAACAACCCACTCTCTTCTTCCTCTGCATTCTAAAATACCTCTAAAATCCACTTTTTACTTACATCCTCCCTGTTTTTTTTGCACACTTGCTATGACAGTCCTGTCTGTAAACATTCATTGTTTTCAGACAGGTCTGCGCCAGCCTTATAATCACATTAGCGCACAAACAAAGCCACTAAGCCTTTGTTATCAGCTGCCTGGGTGATATCAGATAGATGCCATTTTCACTCTACAAGGGCATTGTCACATTTCCAACCTTATGCAAACACCGCTTTTCATCAAACAATGTTAAAAATGCTCCTCCTTGAGGCGGGAAGCCCTCACATAATCGAGAAACTACAAATCAAATGTTGGGTGATACAACAAGAATACATTTTCAATTCAAGCAGTAGGCATGCACCGGGGCTCCAGTGGATCCACTCAAATATGATTTTGCACAACGTGGGCCAGCAATAACCCGGGGCTGTTTGGAACCGCTGTATATAATGAAAGCTCTGTTTGTTCCTGTGAGGTCCTCTCAATGGAATTGTGAGCAGAGTGCAAATGATTGGGGAATAGATTTTCCCACACACGAATGTAATGAGGACTCGATTTCCCTGAATAGGCAAATGCCAAGAATACTATTGGTGAAAGGCAAGTGTACATTTTGCATCAAATAGCAAATACAGCCCTTTAACAATTATCCACGTAGATTTTAAATATCAAGCGACTGTTTTGTTTTTCTAAAGCTTTCATAATCTCCTTCCAGATTACAAAAACACTACCAGACATACTCTCAGAGCACCAAGGTAATCATAATTTAAAGTTAAATTTAAAAAACGGCACGATCTCCCAGAAGCACCTTTTCTTGCTTTTGAAAGCATCTGTCACGGGGCCCTCAAGGTTGAGATAGAAATGGCCCTCTAGGCAAAAATGACAGTCAGCATCGCCCCCCATGCACAATCGCCTCAGCCTTGTCATGTGACGCCCAATTTTTCTTTCACACGTGTGATAAATGTTCACCACATTTACACAGGAAACACAATGTTTCCTTTGAGTAGGAAGAAAGCATGGAGATTGCACTTTATCTTTTAAATGACAGTGTTTGACAAGGTGCTGTTTATTTCTGCGGGGAAGAAATATCCATTTGGAAGCCTTTTTTGTTCTGCCAGTTCGATAGAGAAAGGAGGGTGTTAAACAAATGGCCATTCGAGTGAAGTACAGCCAACAGTGGATCAAACTCTAAAACATTTTTACACCCACTGCTCATCATAATGACAGGCTATATTGAGCAAGCATCACTGAATATCAAATACTTCAGCTGCAAAAATACTTAACAAGTGGTGTGTGATGACTCCCGTCACATGCAAAGTTTAATGTCTTGTTATTTGTTGACCAGCAGGTCAATGGCAGAGCAAAGAGTGGTGTCTATCTCTGCTGTTCTTTCTCATTCCATTTACTTTTTAACTAAAACACACAGTATACACTCATCAAAGGGTTTAAAACATTCTACATTAACCAAAGATAAACTATTTGCATGCTGTCCCAGTTTAAGTCAATCATGTCTACAGAAGAAGAGAGCAAGACAGCCTCACAAAATGAGTTCAAAGAATTGAAGCAGTTCTGATTGAAAAACAGGAGTCTGCGCTGGAAGGCCACCAGTCAAGCATAAAGGAAAACATGCTCATAACATACTTATATCTCAAAATGTTCACCCCTGAGGCACTGATGAACTCATCAAACAGTGCGTCAAAGGCATTTTTCATTACAAGGTGGTTACACCAAGGTATGACACATGCACAGTGTGGGCCTGGCAAGTCCTCCAGCTAAGCATTCAAATAATAAAAAGAAATATATATATTTAATGTTGGGTCCTCAACTGATGCTGCAGTTGAAATCTTGTCAGGAAAAAAATGAAAACTTAGCAAATATGTCATTCAGCAAAAGAGATAATTTCATAGTTGCCACGATTGCTGATATTCTTGACAAATATTGAGCACTTGGTTTGAAATTAGGCGATTGATTCACAGACTTCTTGAGCTAAATTAACTAAATTGCCAGAGTTGCCACTTTGAGTTAATATCTCAATTGATTCTGCTAAAAAGAACATCCGAAACACGGTCATTTGTTGGCCTTTCCCACCAATCTGCTTCATTGGTGATGAATAGATTTCTTTGTCTTCACAAACATTTTGGAGCACGTCTTTCAGGCTGTGCTGCAGCACTTCCTGTAACTTTGTGAAACTGCCAGAATCACGTTTCCTCCAGAGATGCAGGCCTGGCTACTGACTGCAGTGTTGGATCTTGACTCTCGCCCGGTCTTCTGGAGGATACAGTAAGCTTGATGAGATGTGGGAACTCCCAAGACTAATCTTTCTTGAGAATTTCAGCAGCCGTTTTCATTGGAGACCGAGACAAAACAGAGCATTCAGCCCCTAAACATCTGCTCGCTTAGTGTAGGATGCCAGAGCTGTAACGGTCACCTACCTGAGCTGCGTGTGTGTGTGTGGTTTCTTGCATTGTGTGTCCATATCCATGATTGGAACACTCACCACAGCAGATCCTCTTTGTTGGCACTGCGAGTATGGAAATTGAAATGAGTCTCTTTTTGTGACATCTCACACTTTGAGCATATTTGAGTAAAACGATGGGAGAAAAAGAGATGGGGGGGATTTGATTAAAACATTTCATTAGAATTTCTTCAACAGGATCCACTTTGTAACTTGTCTGCGAGCCAACCCTAAAACCATCCTCAAAGTAGGGAAACAGGAACTGATAAACTTTACATCTTCCCCTCCGTGCTGACTAATGAGGTTTTTGGCCCTAATTAACCCAGTTATCTTCCCTCCTACAACTGTCAACAATACTTCTCATACCAGCGCCAGGGGTAAAACACAGCCTTTGTGAAATTAAAATATACGACAGCCAGTTGCACTCATCTGGCTGTCTTACAAACAAATAGGACAAGCTCCCATGGTGTCCTGGCAAGAAGACATCAAAGACAAAAACAAAAAAAAGTCACCATGTGAGCGCTCACATGCATGACCTCATCAACCTCACAAACAAACATACAGATCTACAAACAGGCATGTATCAGCATCAGGCATGAAGACTGGAAGCGATGACACATGAACAGCAGTGCTGGTTGCTGTGGGGAAGATCAAATGGAAGTGTGTATGCGCTGTCCGAGTGTTTTTCTGCACAAACTGTTGTGTAGGTGTTGTTCTGTGGACTGCTAAATTTACTGTTGAGCCTCCTGGAGATGGACAGCTCTCCAAAAAATCACTCAATATATATTTCTTAAAAAGTCAGCAGTGTGTTCTTTATGTCCAAAATTCAGATTTAGTAAGTGCACACTATAAGCCATAATTTCATGCATATTAACGTAATAATTCCTTCTTTTATCACTGTTAGGTCCGACTTAAGCTGTGATAATTTGCATTTTGGCTGAAATTTCTTTATCACTTATAATCCTCTCTGTATGTAAATGAGTTATAGTGAAGTCACACAACAAACAAACTTTTTTACATGTGTTATTTACATAGGCTGCTGTTACAATGATGTAGATTACTGTATATGGAGATACTCTATATTTAGACCTATTTTTAATAGGAAGACAACAAACTGTAGATTTCTTAAACTTTTGATTTTTAAAGTTGGCTTTACTTCCTCATTGTTTGGGGACCCATAGGCTCCACTGCCATATGTGTAAAAGGTATAATAATAATTGCAAAATGCACCAAATTCTTAGCTCTTCAATATTTTCCCCAGACCCTCTAGTGCTCATAGTCATTATGCAAAGTTAATGTTGTAATACCGTGACAAAGTCTTCACAGGGAGACGGTCAATCTTTATTTAGTAGTGTGATCTTTCTCTAAACCTAACCAAGTCGTTCTTGTGTCTAAACCTAACCATAACATTGTCATATGCGCTTTTGTCACAAATGACAAATGATGTTGTCGTGCCAACACGGACGTCTGACCAAAAATTGCTTCTACCGTGTTGTTCTGGAGGGCACGGACAAACAACATATTCTGTTGTTTCATTTGGAGAACATGTTGCTGGTAGAAGCCGGTGAAATACAGACGTGACCATGAAGTTATTACAGCAAATTTGAAAATATTTCTCATCTCCTGTGTTATATGGGCTATTCATTGCCAAACGTCATTCACAGACAAAGAAATGTACAATATGTTGTCCTGCATAGTGACATTACCTATGTTTTGGGTCACTGTTAGAACTCTTATTTTACAACAATCTACTCCAAATACTCATGTTGGACTTGAAAGAGGTAGTACTGTGAGCATAGCAGCATCACAGATATAGTGCAGATGGAAACCCATTGTATTTAACCTTGTTTTACAGCTGGAGCTGGAGTCATTTTCTGTGACTTCTAAAATATCCATACCATGTTAATGACCCATTATCATAAAATGACTTAAAGTCATGAAGTGTCAGGCTTGTCAGTGGTCAGATGGCCCGTGCTCTCCAGGACCATAAACACAATGTTAGGGTTAAGTATGGACTAATGGAGTCTGACAATAAAAGTTAAACTGAACTATTACATAAGCAAGTTTTCTCAGTTACGTCGTTCCCAACGGTTTTGTCAGATAAACCCCGCCAGTCTGGTCAGACACATGTAATAGTAGTTATAGTTATAATTACTTCAACTATTATATTACTTTTAGCTAAGTCTTTATTCATTACTTTGAGCCATTTCAACATTTAGACTTTTACTTTCAGCTAACTATTGTAGCTTCTTTCAACCATTTTTCCACACTTTTAGTTAACTGTTTCAAGCACTGTTTTAACTTCTCTTCTTCTCTGCTGCTTTGTACGTACTGGCAACATGAGTTTGTTTGGTTTTCTTTTGTCATTTTATTTTATTTTATTCAAATGAGTCAAGCTAGAAGCAAACCCCACGTACAAGTACCCCTGGGCGGGAATCACCGTGGTAAACTATCAGTCTGAACTTTGTTTGGTTTTTTTTGTCCAAAATGTGTGTTTTCTCCATGTGAGATGAAAGCAGCTGATCAACAGAGGAGCCAGATAGCAGATAAACCAATAAACCGGCCAGAGTTACTGCCACAAAGTCCCAATGGGACTTTACAGTGGTACAGCTTGTTACAGTGTGTAGTTCTACTTAATGAGCATAAGCATACGTCACATCAGAAAGTGTGTCTTTGTAAAATCCCATTTAATCTTTCTACCACTAGTTACAAAAGACAGTAGTTTATTAATGCAGAGAAACTCCACAGCAGACATCTTCTAGGGCGTCCACCGTGAAAACAGATCGGGCCAACAAATCCGTCTGCTCACAGAAGCAAGATGGAAATTTGGCCGGAGGAAGCAATGAACTGATAACAAACACAGCAAGCAGTGACAATTCATTATAGAAAGATGAATAACAAAGAGCCCGGTCACCTCACACACTGACATCACAAATTCACATCGTCATGCAAAGATGAAAAAAATGATCCACAAAACTTAACGCTCTTCTGTTCAAGCTCATCAAATCCAGTCTAAACAAATCTTGAGTTTAGAGTGTTGCCAATCATGTGTTAGTACAGGGAGGGAGTGTGTGTGTGTGGGACTCAGACTGTATACAATATGTGTGTGTGTGTGTGTGTGTATGTTCTATTTGAAGGCTTTGGTAGCAATAGGGGTTGCATTATTAATGTGGATTGAATCCATTACTCAGCTGGTGGTCTCCAACAGTGTCTACATATGTGTGCATAGCAAGTTAAAACTAAGTGTGTAATCTGCACACATGTTGTAGTAAATCATTTGAAGCTACTGTACATACAGAAACTCTGGGTAGCAATCATTAAGGTGACTTGGCCCCCGTTTGCTTTCAACTTGACTGTAAACTTCTCACTTGTACGTTTTTATATGACTTCATATCACCAAGTGGCCAAGAACATACAGAGAGTGAAGCGTCTATAAATCACAGTAAAACACAAATAGACCTCTTCTGCTGGTGGCCTTGTACAAACAGGGACAAAGGTTGCTCCTGAATCACTTGTTTTTCTGGCTTTCTCTGTATTTATTTAGTTTCTGTCTTTTGCTGCTACACTGACTCCCAGAATGCCCACAAATGGGATAAATCTGACATTTTTTATTACTATTCGTACTTCACTTATAAACCACTTTTTGAAAGGGAACTAGGATTAATCTGTTTAATTATGAGTCACATAGCAACAGTGTTCTTGCATCTTAAACCACTTGATTCCCAACGTCCAAGTTGCTTTTGAAGGCAGTTTTAACTGTTGTTACTAAAGTGGTTAATATTAGGAATGAGTTATTTGATGTACAACTACATGGTCAGTGACTTTTATCTTGCTCAGTGTTTGGTCATGGTCATGGATACGAAGGTCGAATGTCTGACACCTTCCTGTTTTATCAAGAACGAGGCTGTGATTCATTTGTGAACTATAATATGAAAAAAAGGACATTACTTTTTGTCACTGACAGCAAATTAGCTGTAAGAGAAGTGTTGCGCCTGAATATCTTCTGTAAAGGAACACACGCACGCACACACACATGCACACACACACACACGCACACACACACACACACACACACACTAACGGACAGACTCAACATTCAATTACCAGTTGCCTCATGGGGAGATTTTGGTTTAATGTCCCAGTCGCACTTAATCTGAGAGATTCTATTTTAACGCCCTAGCCAGTCTTAAATCCCTCACTGAGACTTGTTTTCCCTCTTTTATGATTTTCTTCTCTTTTGCTTCATTCTCATCTCTTCTTCTCTTTCTTTCTGTCCCCTCCAACTGCTTTTCTCCATCACTTTAGATTGAAGTCAAACTCAACGGTTTGCTCATTATCATAAAATAATGGGCAGTGGCTGTGCAAAACGTGACCCTAAAAACGGCAGAGTCAATCTTGTTCTTCTTTTTATCATCATGTCTTTTTCTTCCTTTCTTTTTTTAATTTCCATCCCTTATCTTGTTATTTCAGACTTCATTTTACCTTCCCTCTTACAAATCCCACGACCCAGCAAATAGCTGTTATAATCAAATATACTGCAGTGGTATTTTACACGGCAAGGGCCCTCATTCATTAAGTCGAACACTTGTTAGCATCCCCCCCCCCTCCCACCCCCCCTTCTGAAGGCTAAGCGATGAGAACAATTTCGCATGTGAAACTGCCTTTACACCACAGAGTCGTTTCATTCCCTCGTGGTGTGTTTACAATGGCTGTGGGAGGGGGGTGGCAGGGTTCGTTTCCTTCCTCCTATCTCATTCTCTCCCCAGCCATCACACCTACAAATGATGCCTCATCCAGTCCTATCAGACACCCGACACTAAACTGTAAGAACAAGGCGCCCTCTCAGGCATGTAATTCCTCCTGTTGGCATTAGTTTAGAAGCTTTTAGACGGCTCCCTGCTCAGTCACAGCCGCCATGTCAAAGTGTTTTTCAAGCTCAATTTGTCTCCTCAAGTATTCGTCCATCACAGGCCGCTTGTCTTATCATCAGCATTTTCACAAACAGCATAAAAGTAGACACATGAACGATTAGCTTGGCTGGACATCCGTCGCAAATGTGTTGAGCTGTTAACTTCTTTCTCTTTGTGGGCCAAGTGAACGATGCAAGGAGAGAAATCTCTCTTTTCACAAGAGGAGACAGTGTGCCTTTCAGGCCTAGACACGGTCGGGTTCACCAGTCTCCCAGGATAGATGAGGACGCCGCTGAACAGTGGCCCTGTTGTGGCCCTATAAACAGTCGGGGGCTTTGGCACTCCTGCCCAACACTGGCAAGTGGCAATGAGAATTACAGCAGTGATTCACAGTTTTTCCCCACATAAAGCTGGGCTACAAAGCTACCTTCCTGCCACTGTAGTGGGTTATTCACTCTGTAAGATAACATAAAGTTACATTTAAAACACTACAAATAACACCTATGCCAGCCTGCCCTTGGGCCAGTATGATTGCATTTAAAATGTTATTTGGTTTCTTCGAGGGCGTTTGGCTCATTATCAGAGCCTCCACTGACGATCCCACAAGGCTGCCCTGACTCATGTGCCTTCTTTGCGGGTGACGCTTGAGGGTGAAATGTATAATTATGAAATCAGTGAGACTTTTTTTTTTTCCTCTTTCTTTCTCTTTTTTTTTCCCAGGATGAGAGCGAGCTGGCTTTTCTGCCTCGCTAGTGCTTGGCAAACCGTGCTCTGCGCGCACACATCAGTGTTAGAGATCAGATCCTCTACAGGCAAGAATGCCAATACACCCTAAGGAATATAGATTAGAGATGTTCGTTGGAAAGGCAGATAAGGGAGGCAGCGTGGGTAAGGGGGAGGTGGGAAGGAGGCAGGCAGGGAGAAAGGTAGGAGACGAGTCATGTGTACTGACACAGCATGGAAAGCAGTTCTGTGTGTGGTTTTCTGAAGGCGGCAGGAGATAGTTTGTGACTTTGTTTGTGTCTGTAGTCACGTTTGTGCATGCATGTCCTCACACAGCATCTCACACGTCACCACACAGCAGATGCTATCCAGGTCAAGTAGGAACACTGATGGTATGTAGTTATTTCCCAGAAACAATAAGCAGAAAATAGCCACAGGTAGCCTTGTTTAGATGCTTAGGGAGTGTATTTGGTATCTATGCAGACATCCAAATTCGACAAAAAAATTCGACACATAATTATAGGAAACTCACCGCGGTTTGGAACAGCAGAGAAAGTTTAACTCAGTATTTCCCATTCTTCTGCTGAATCTCGGTGGCTCTCAACTGCCCAAATAGTAGAGAAACTCATTTCACAGTTTGTCAGGGTTCAGTAGCAACTCCGCGGAAAAACAGCACCCAAAAACACTAGTATACACTCAAGGATCCGAGAAGAGGGAAAGTGGTCGGCGAGGAAGGCTGCTCCGGACCAATCCGTCGCGCGGTTCTACACCACTGACAAACTTTGACTTTGGGAGCGAAAAGTCGGCTTATCCCGGTGTAATTCAACGGTCCTAGAAGCAGAGGCTTTGACCTTTCTGGGGATAATGACTTTACAAAATGAAATCATCCAGCAGGAGATGTAGTCAAGAGGAGAGGCGAGGAGAGGAGGAGAGAGAGGAGGAGGAGGAGAGAGACTCAAGGAGCGCAAACGGGCTGTCGATTAGAAGATTAAAAAGACGCGTTTGCGCAGTTGTTTGAGCCGTGCAGCGGCGGGGTCCGGTGTCGGACAGATGCGACGGAATGCGGCTACCGGGACGCGGACAGCCGCCCCACGAACACGGTTAAATATCCCGTGATGTTTTTTTTTTTCACCTGACCCGCCTACTCCGCATCGCTGTGGAGGAGCAGCGCAGGACCAGACCCTGTGGAGACTGTAGGCGCCCGGCAGCAGATACCAGGCATGGGCGCCTCCGCTCTCCCCTGCGCCCCTCTCTCACCCAGTCACATGTGTAACACACAGTAGTCCTCTGTAGTCGCTGCCAGAGGAGCCAAGAATAAGGTACGCGACGTGGAGAGAATGTCAATAAGCGTTTTGTTAACAATCTCCTTCTCACTGCTGTGCACTAAGCGGAATGACACTGCTATCATTAACTTTATGCCCTAATATAGTTATTTTAATGCCGCAGTTATTTATGAAGACACGGGCGATGGGAGTAAATGAAGAGCCCCCATTACTGCTTGGCTGGTCCACTCCAAAAAGCGCCTCCAGAGAGGACGTCAACATTTAAGTCCTTATCTGTCTGAGCTGTCAGATTAGTCAGAGGAGAGCGAAGGTGTTGTAGCATAATGTCTAATCCTCTTTGGTTTTGTCTTGTGGAGCATGCCAATGCATGAACCATGAGTCATTAAGTGGCACTGCAAAGGCAGCTCTGCTAAAACCACCTAGCAGCAGAGACTGTAGCCACTGAGTGAGTGAATAGATGCTGGCGTTTTCCTAATGACTATGACAGCACACATTATAGTATCAGGGACGCTCAGGCACCTGATTTCATTTCAGATTGCAATGATCAAAACCAGGGGCCAGAGCGTGTAGGATCTGAACTGGTCAGGAAGTCTTTTATTGGCTCGTACTGCTGTGCAGGAATAATTAAGATGCAGTGGCAAAACGAGGGTCTTTTGTCTGAATTACATGTGAAATACAGTGTGAATCCCTCAGGGATGTGGACGTCCTCCTGGGTGGGGTGAGGCCATGCTGGCTGTAGTCAATTCTAGATGGTTAAAAATGAAATGTCAAATACTGAAATGCATACATTTTTATCAAAATTACTGTTTTCATGTGAAAGAAACATATAATCAATACGGAGACAAGTGACTAATGTAAAGGGTTATGTTGCTTTATTAAACAATTCAGTGAGGTCATTAATTAACTCCTTCTGCTGAAAGAAGTCTGCCCAGAAACAGCAGAAATGAATCTGTGAAAACAATCAGGTCTTGGAATTCTACTGGCACAGCAGCCTCAGCGTGGTGCTAATTAACCCAGTTCCCACTGTGTTTCAGTGGCCATTTAGTATTCTGGGATGTGCTGTAGCTGTCCGTGGTTCTGAACCTGATTTATGTCGCGTCCCAGCAGAGATTTGGGCCAGATTCGGTGTGACACAGACTCCGAACTGTCAATTCTGATCAGTTGTTAGAAAAAAATGTCATTAATTGAACCATTTCCATAAATACATCCATCCATCTGTGTGCATTAGATAAAACATTAGATAAAACGATAGTGTTGTCCTCATCTCAACCATGTATCATTCATATGAAGCCCTTCCAGTTCTGTGGTGGTGGTTGTTGGTGTTGTTGGTGTGTCGCTGTCCATGGTGCTGAGAAACCAGCTTCACACTGTTTGCAGCCCCTGACATCATTAAAGATTAACTTTAAAATTTAAATCTACTTAAATGCGTGATTGGATAAGTGATTCAATGCATTTATATTAGCAAAGCCGTACTAAGAGTGCTCTACTAACATAACAGCAAACAAAACAACATCATTAATAACCACTTTATGTGATTATGTTTTGTATGACAAAAACATTTAACATTTCACCACAAATACTTTTTTTTCGTCAACATTGTTGGGAACAGTGTCCCTTTCTTCTTGGCCATGACCCACTAAGTACTGTAATTCCATTAAATTTGCTATCAACCATTAATGACCACCATTAGCATATTAATGAGTGATGCTCATGAAATGGATCTCCATCATGTCTGGTGGAACTGGAGCAACCCAGTGGATTTGCTGCTCCTGTGTCTGTGATGAGCAAGGCTGTGTAACTAATTTACACCTTAAGCACAGTCTCATTAGAAGACCTGGGAGTGTCGGGAGAGCATCACATCCATTTCAGCTCTGTGACTGTCTGCCACAGTAAATCTTCCTCCAACAGGAAGAGGGATGTCACGTGTAATATTTGGCCTTTTTCACTGTCATTCTTCATCTTCTAATGCCAGCGTTCTGTTCAAAAAAAGAGTTCACGTCCATGTCAGCAATGACTCATTCCTGAATCAGATTTAAACCTTATTTGTATGTGTGTGTGTGGGTGCGTGGGTGAGGGCTTGTTTGGTTTCACTTTCATGCTTGTTTGATTTCACATTTTTGACGATAGCAACTTTAACCCACAACAGGATTTGCGTTTTCTCCCCATTCTGTGCTCCGTCTTAATAGATCTTACTGTAGCTGACCGGCTGACTGGCTGACTGTCAGGCTCCTGCGAATTCTTAAAGCAATTCCTCCACAGTCACACACAAGCTGAACCCTCCCTATAATTTGACCTTAGCCGTCTCCAATATCCCTCAGGCAGCCATGGAGGACAGTTGATTCACATAACTCCATTCCACTGGACCTGTGAAATGAATTTAGGTCTGATCAACTAAGGGCCCATTCATTTTGGCTCCATTTCACCGTCTATCATTTCTCCAGAATACCATCAGACCAGCAGTTATCTATTCTATATTTAAAACAGCTAGGATTATTTGGTGCAGGGGACAAATATACCTCATACTTCACACAGATTACCTCCAGCTATCTTGTGTTACCTTCTATCTATTGCTGCACTACAGATTCGGTATTAGAATATAAGCCAGTGCTAGCAGTATCATACTCTGTTTATTATGGTATATGCTTATCGCTGCATACTCAGGACAAAAGGTCCATGAACAGAAGGAACTTTTAAACTGCTCAGAAGGAATATTCAACTTTTCATCTCATTACAAAGCAAATTCTGCTGCACCATTATTTATCACCATTATTTACCCTTTACTGAACACAGAACAACCACATTGACACTTCTTCTTAGTGGGTGTTGAAAAAGACTTTATAAGACACTTCAGGGTTAATGTTTTAATCTAACGAATCTTCTCATGATATCATAATCAGTTCCAAAATGCACTCTGCTGTTGTACCTATACCACAAACAACACTTTGTGTAATAGCCAATATGAGACGTAATGATGACCCTGATGAGAAAAGGAATTAGGTTGATACCAGAGGCGGTGTTATAAAGGTGAGATAACCTTGTTTTCAGCTAGAAGCAGCCACAGTAATACTGTGATAGTAATCAGTGGTTTCATTCAAGATGTTTATCATGGTATGGCAGCGTCAGTGCTTAACAGTGTGGCCGCTAATTCAGTGGGATTGTAGGATTGATAAAACAACTGTGGAGGGAGATGAGGAAAGTAAGCTGCTTTGTCTACCCTTCAGTAAACACAGATCACTATTTGCAATCTCAGACAGATGATGTGCTATTCTGCTCAACAAACATTCGCCCGTGCACACGATGCCATAATAACTGCGGGCTTACAGTGCTTTAGTGAAGTTTTGAGTCATAACTGGAAATGCAAATTCTATTTTCTTTCTGTTGTTAGAGAAGTAAACTCGTGAAAAGTTGTTGGCACAAATCCCTGGACATGCTCATAAAAAACAGAAATAGTTGAACACCAACTACAGTCAACGTGCCCTGAGGTTAGGAACTGAACTTACAACTACCCTGTTTAAGATCCTTTAATGGTGACGAACATTACAGAGCTGTAATAAACATTTGATAAAGAATTCCCACTGCAACCACTCCCTTGTTGTTGCTCTAATGTATTCTTTTTTAACACCTCTAGGATAAATGTTTAAAAAAAAAAAAAAAAAAAATATATATATATATATATATACAGTATATATATATGATCTGCAGCACAGCTGGTATCCGTATTTGTAGTGACACATCTCAATAGTGCAGACATGATCAGTCCGTTCTCTTCCAGAAGAAAGTAGGAATTGAGAGGTCAGATATGAATAGACCAGTGTGCCTTTATACCTTGAGTATGCTCCCATGGAGGAACCCTATCATTGAAACCCAATGAACAGATAGCTTGGGGATTTATCAGAAATGATAGAGTGCTGTGAATGAGAAGGCTATGGCTTCTCCATTACCCATCCATCATCGATGATGTATTACAGATAAACTACCAGGCAGCAACAGGCTCTTGCTGAGAGGCTGACCTCGTTGATGAAAGCAAAACCCCCCCATGGCCATCCCAGCATACACAGCCCCCTCTTTTCAATACAACAGCCAGCGCTTGTCTCTGTACAAGGGAACTCATATCAACACTATTACTTCTTGAGGGTGGTGTGTGTGTGCAATGACAGAAAAGAACAAACACACAATTTGTCTCCAGACATGGGATGGAAAGTCCCCCTCCTCGACATCAGTGCTTGGAGGTGAAGTCAAAAGGCTATTCTCACACGGCGGAGCTGATGTACGTCTTCACTGGCCTGTACCTCACCTGTCCAAATAGCACCTGGGTTTATCAAATAAACAGCAGCTGAACCTGACATTTTGTGTTTTGATTTAAATGTGTGATGACCCTGAGTCTAAGAAAATCTGTCAGAAGAAGTGTTTAGTTTTGCACTTTAGTTGCACCAAACAGCAGAACAGGAATCAGTACAATCAGCCAAAGATAGTCTATAAACATGGTTTACCAAAGAGATGACTCATCTTTCAAAAAACATGACCCTCAGCAGTAACTGTGCATAATAACATCCTGGCAATAACATCCCTCTTAAGTACGGATGTCCCAATTAAGTTTTTAGCCCACAGGGATGATTTAGGTCCTTTAATATCAAGTGTGCTGATAGAGGTCAACCCAATATTTACATTTCCCTTCGTAATGTAGCACAGCTGCTCTGTACATGCATTGCAAAATGCCCTCGTTGAAGTTAATGACTCAGTTAATACATATTTAAATATTTAGTTAATGCCTATGCATTAAGGAAATCTAGCCTATGTCACAGGTTTTATTTAAGGGTTTCCAATGAAACGGAATAAAGTGCAGGCAGAGTTTGATAGAGCTTATGTGTATGATAAGGAGAGCAGTGTCACTCGGGATCTGTTGCAGCAGGTTCGGACAGCTTTCCTTTAAATACACATTTCAGCAACAGCACTTCAAAAAAAGTTTTAAAAAAAAAGATAGAATTTAAACAATTGCAATAATATGTTTTAATTATTATTACTACCACTGTTGGGCTGATGTGTCATCCTTGTCTCCTAGGAGACAGTGTTAGTGTTTTTATTAGATCAACATCATGAGGAAACTTTGTTAAATTACATATCTGGCAAGTCACAAAATATTGATACTGGACAAATGTATAAAATATTGACTGACCCCGCAATATCCGCTCATAGCAACTAAAGCATTCGTTTGTGTTTAAGCCCCCACAGCACTGGTTAAGGTTGGGGAAAGATTCCGGCTCTGGTTTAATACAGAAAAAGTCCAGATGTGTTTTTCTGAACTAAAGTTGTTGCCTAAACTTTACCCCACGCAACACCGGTCCCTGGTATCAAAGTCTTACGCCCACCTCATACATTCACAACCAACCATACATACAACGTATACAAATGCAGCATAAAATGTTCCTTGTGAACATCATCCAGGCAGTAAGTGCATTTATCATCACTATGTAAAATACATTATCAGGGTGTTTTGGGATGTTTTTTAAGACTACCTACAAGATTTTAAAGGCTTTTTAAAGATGGCGGTTGCCATTTCTTTACCGGCTCATATCATACACTTTCATCTTGATCAATCATCATACACTTACATTACTCAAGATGTCCAAAAAAGCCCTGGCCCAAGGCTTTGGGGCTGAAAGAAGAAAAACATGTTTCTGTTCTGTCAGTTTCTGCAGGCAGAGATTATGCTCTCTGTGACCACAACTGACATCAAAATGTTATTTGGCAAATTAAATACATCTGTGTCAGCTAATGGCAGAACCACTTAATTATTTTGGTTGGAGAGGTGGGGTTTTGCATGAAAAAGCTTGTAAATGAGGAGTGTTAGAAATCTGAATGGAGTTCTTGTCTTTGTTTTCTGTGTATTCTTCTTATCCAACTTTTCACTTTGACTGAAAGAGAGTAAACAAATGACACAAAGCTGAGTGGAAGTTGTAGAGATAAATTCTCCACCTGTGGTTTGCAGACGATTGAGCGTTGGAAGTTAAGAAGTTAAGGCATGTGAAGTGACCCGGTCCACATTACCCCTGTCACTATCTGTATTTCCCAGCTTGGCCTGATAGATCCATGGGCCCTCTGCTGACAGAGATAATACAAGGCAGAGAGAAAGACTGTTTTGTGACAGCATTGGGAAAAGAAGAGAGGAGTGGGGAAAGGCAGAGAAGGGGAGAAAGTGCATGACTCAGCGAAAGGTGTCACACCATTAAAATTAAATTTACAGCTGGTTTCAGACAAATCTGTAATCTCTGAGGCTGTAGGCAGAGGTGGTTGGGCATTTGGAGGACATTACAAATTGACAACCTACTTCTCAGGACTACTGAATCATGTATTACACCTACCACTACTTAAGCTGTTGAAGCAGTGATGGGTTTGGCACTGTGTTGTTCACAGTTAATTCATCAGGGATGAGTCTGCCCAGGCTGCTTGAATCTTCCTCTGTCATTAAAGATGTCAAAATCTCCAACTTTCACTTTATCTGTGAAGCTAAATGAGAAAACCCCATGAATGTACTTGTTATAGCATGTCATATAAGACATTTATATGTGTACTCATTTGAATAATCAATATCATAATGTACCGCTGCTGCTTAGATACTTATTGTTTCTGTGTGAAGTCGTAACGACGTCAACAGTTACGACTGAGGCGGTATTATAATTTGTCAGCGTGGCAGGTACCACATCACTCCCTGTGCAAATGACTTCTCTTTGGCAAAGCCTGAGTTAGGTCTCTGCTGGACACTAGGTCTGAGTAGGAGTTGAAGTTAAAACCACTTTGCAATGAAGAGCATCTGGTATTCTATAAAAGGGAATTTATAAGTAAACAAAACCAGCAGACAGAAAAGGCAAAATGCATGGAACCTGAAGGGCCCACAGGAGGCTGTGATGTGACAAAACCATGGACAGAACTGATGAATTTCTTCTGTGGACTATGACCCCTGACTAAACACGCAAATTAAAAAGCATAACTAAAACCTGGCTTTTCCTGTTCAAGTATTATTGAAACCCGCTCTCCCAAAATTATGCTGAGAAATTGATTTTTTTAGCATTACCATAATACCCTTATATCCATCTGCCCAAATTAATTACTTCAATTACAGTGGAGCTTAGCAGAATGGATTAGCATTTTTAGGCCATAGAGCAAAAGTCAGTCCCTCCTATCATTCATTCATGGATACTGGAGGAAAGAAAACACCACATATCAATTAGGGTTCACTGTGCAAATGTTTAGTTTTTTATCTCAGATGTTACCAAAATACAAGAATATACAATTTTGCACATGTACTTGTTACTGATGTGTGTAATGAGGTTGGTACTGTAGGTACACATAACAATAAAGTCATACCATAATACTTTCAAAACATATGTTGCTGCTCTGTTCTCCGTTCTCAAATGTGTACACAGTGTCAAATATGTACCTTATCATTTCCTGAACATTGAAAAATCCCATTTTTGTAGTTGGAGTTTTACACGTGTAGCATTTATGGCACACAAGTTAAAAATAATCATAAAAAATTGTAGTGTAAATATGCTAAGGAACTTTACAAAACAGCATGAGAAGAGAATGAGTCAGTTTAATCAAAGACTTGTTTGAGTTTCAACAAAAACAATCTGAATTATGTATTTTCTTGCTGTCAAAAGTGATTTTTGGAGATACATATTTAACCTCCGAGCTTCTGAGTGGGGCAGGCCGGTAAACATGTTTGACTAATACATTGAACCTCCTGCTTAATATCATAGTTGAAACGTTTCTATTCCACACATACTGTAGATTTCAAGACAAACTTTCGCTTATCAACATTAATTTAGAATTTGAATGTTGGACATCTGTTTTTCAGGGTTTGGGAGAAATCTTACTGAGAAATAGAGCTGTTCCCAATCCCTGCCGTTGTTGTTTTATCCCCACTACAGACAAGGGATTTAGGGACCCTTTAGAAACAGTGATTGACAGCCATGTTAAATTACAGAAGGCTTCCAGAAGAGGCTTCTTCCCTCGTGGTTGGACTGGCTGTAATTTTCCCTGAATCTGGTGCAAGCATTCCCCTGTTCCTGAGCCCTAATTTAACAGTCCTAAAACACCCTTGTGCACTCAGTGCTGAACAAAAACCAAACGTTGCTAATGCCAAGTTAATTAATAGAACTCCAGCTGCTGGGGCCTCAGAAAGACATACAATGCCAATGAGGAAATATTCTGCTCTGTACGTGCCTATTGTGACAATAATGCTTTGGTGTCAATGGGACGTGACCGTATTGGCCCTCTCATCAACTTTGTTCATTTTGTTTACAGAGCCAGTGCTTTCCCAAAAAACGGTATGATTAATTTTAGTATCACGGCACTTGGGGCTATCAGATCTGAAAGGAAGTTAGTCCTTCAGCTCGAGTGGATCGTTTTCACTCAATTCAATAAGAATTTTATCAGATGAACTCCAATTAGTTAGTTATTCTCTTGAAAGGATATTTCAGACTTTTTTGTGTCAAGTTTCTGTATTGATTCTGCCGTTTTGTCATATAAAAGTTTTATTGTTTGAAGAGTAAATCGCATTAAAAACTGCCTTTAACAACAGGCAAACTACTTGTAAAGCAACATTTTCAACAGCTGAACCTTTGAATTTTAAAGTAAGTTAGGCAAGACTAAAGGGTAAAAATGTTTGTTTTGCCCTAATGATTTAGAAAAAAACATATTTCTTGATAATTTCTAATTATTTACAACTTATAAACTGATAAAAGTGCTGATGTGTTTCTGTATCAGAGCATTGCACATTAGTGAGTTCTCATAATTTTAGCAACAGTAAGTTAGTAAGTAAAGTTTTATTTATAGAGCACTTTTTAAAACACAAAGTGCTTCACACACATGAAAAATCAAACAAATAAATACTTAAATGAAGGGTAAATCGCATTAAAAAAACAAAAAGGGGGAGATTTCTAACAAGGCTTGCCTACAAAGATAGGTTTTAAGAAGCTGTTTAAAACTGTGTAAAGATTCGGGAAGTCTGACCGATTGGGGAAGAGGATTCCAGAGGGTTGGGGCCTCACCTTTTTTTTGTAGCTTGAGCGAAGGATGGATGGATCTTGTAGTTTATTCTCAATTTTACAGGAAGAAAATAGAGGTAATGTGGGACCGACGGCTGGTAATGGTTAATAGTCTGGCAGCTGCATTTAGAACCAGCTTGACTGAGGCATTTGAGATGGAATTACAATAGTCTAAATTGGAGAAAATGAATGCATGAATAACCACTTCAAGATCTTTAGAAGATAAGATAGGTCAGATTTTTTGGATATTTCATAGCTGAAGAAAGTAGGACTGGACACGCTTAGTAACATGATGGTGAAAATAATACCACGGTTCTTGGCGGTAGATTTGACATTTTATTTATTCGAAAATTAAGAGGCATCCAATGTTTGGTGGCTGCTAAACAATCATGAATGGAGGACAATTGGTTCAGGTTATTGGGTTTTGCAGAAAAGTAGATCTGTGTATCAACGCCATAAGTGTATACGTGAGTGACAACTATATCAGATGAACAGCAATTCAATTTGTTGAAGACATTCAGGCCCACCTCAGGATGAATTGTATCACGTTGGTGATCCTCTAACATATCCTTTAGCACCATCTGGTCCAAATTTCAATTTGTCCAATACTTTTAAAGAAAGAGCAAAACAAAAAAGAAAATGTTAGAAAATGAACATGATGTCTTTGACTTAACGATTTTACATGAATATGAACATCAAGTAAAGACAATAAGAAGAAAGGATATAGAAAACGAGACAAAACATGAATGCAGCCTTTGAGATAATCGTTGCATTTAAAACAACATCCTTTATCCTTTTCTTTCCTCCCCTTTCATATGTAATCCCTCTTCCCCTTCATCAAGGGACTGGGGTAATTGAAATGATAGATAACAACATGTTTTATTGGGTGCAAAGCTTTATCTAATCCAGTTTTGAGGGAAGATAATTAAAGGTCAAATGACTGACCAGGGTAGAGCTTCCATTTGCAATGTTGCCCCGTCTGATAAAACACCATGTCATCCAATCATTTAATTGACTTTGCTTTACATGTAGTGTCTCAGAAATGGAGAGCGATGTACGACTGTGGGAGGCAAGGTCATAAATCATCAAGCCTGCTTGTAAACACTATCACTTAAAAGGGATAGTAGAGATCTAGCAGACGCTGTTAACAAATCTCCTTTGACCCAAAAAACAGAACTCCTGCTCAGCCCCCGATGCTTTCAGCAGAAAGTAGAAGCACCTTTCCATTCTGTATCTGACTCTCAGATTTTTCATATCTAACCTACCCCCTGATATGAAACGGCAGGTCAAATTGAGAAACATTGCCTTGAGTATGGTAACTGTGGTCAGTTAATGGCTATGAAATATCTAGGTATTTTCCTGCATCAGAGGCATGCATGCTATTGATTCCTTCGGGGCTCCATCAATCATGGCAATAACTTCACCGCCACATAAGTTACTGAGAGCCATCGCTCAGGCCTGAGGCTGAGGGGAGGACAGGATAGGAGGGGACACAAATCTATGAGCTCTTTATCTATACAGCTTGCTTTATTCTTGCTGCATGTGTGTTGTTGCAACCAGTCGCTGTATGATGTCATTAAAGCAATGAATCAGCTGACATAAACACTTTCCCTCTAATTGTGTAAATTGAAGTGTCTCCACTGTATCACCTCTTACCTAATCAGTTTTGTAGCATCATAAGCTCACAGGTCTTTGCATAATGTCCAACACTGGACATTTATGTGTTCGATTAGTCCTTCTTTGAGCAGAAGGCAGCTCTGTGGTGGAGGCACACTGCTGGACAAATTGCAGATACATCTTTTTAACTTGCTCAGAGCTCAACTAATCAATATTTCCTATATTGCTCTCTATCCTCATGCTTATTTAAGAGCAACCATAGAGGGAATCATTGTTTCAGGAAGAAATGCAGGAGATATAAGCCAATTTGGAGCCTAAATAACAATGAATTAACAACAAATGACCATGTGTAATGTAATGTGGTGTTGCTCATACTGATGCTTTTTAGCCTCTTAGTGCATTGGTTTGGTTCTTGGTTTACAACTGCCAATCATTCCTATTATCAGTTAATCTTTCAGCTATTTTTCCTATTTGTAAGTTGAAAGCACTTTAAACTGCTTATTTTCTTTGACCAACAGTCGACAGTCTTTGACAAGGGTCAATTTGGCTTTGATTCATCAAGTGGACAGAAATGCAACTCCAAAGGAGTGCTAATGTTAGCCCATGTCTGTCAGATGTGTAAATAGGAAATGATTTGCTAACACATTTACCATAATAAGGCAATAATAGGTCATAATAGGTCAGTGTGTCTGTCAGCTTGTGGCTGAGTTGTTCGGCTCACAAGTGGCCAAAATCTAAGAAATATGGAAAACATATTCTGATGGATGTTAATTCCAAAAGTACTGCATAAGGACCCAGAGCCTGGTTCTGGTTCTGCTCGAGGTTTCTACCTCTACCTTCCTTGCCACTGTCGCCTAATGCTGCTCGTGGTGGGAATTCTTAGGTCTCTGTAAATATAAAGCATCTAGATCTGCTCTATATGGAAAAGTGCCCTGAAATAACCTTGATATAATATGGCGCTATATAAATAAAACTGAATGGACAGTTAAAAAATGACTCATGCCCAAATGTATTTTTACCTTTTGAGGTAAATATCTCTTTGCTAATACATTGATTGTTCAATACTAGCTTACAGACATAAAGAAGTCAGAAAAACATACATTTGAAATGACATTTTCATGATTTCTAAAAACACATTCTGGTCATCGTCATCGTCTCTCCTCCTGGTGTTTCCTCTCTGAAGGGAATGGGTGACCCAGCTGAGTTTCAGAGGAGAGATTTCATGTCCTGGAAGAGTCTGAATGTTGTTGCACTGTTGTTATGTTCACCTTGATCAGAGCACAATTCTAGGAGAACGAAGGAATGCTTGCATTGCTGATATTCAGACATATTGAATGTCAGCACAAAATACTGGCAACAGTAAAGCCTCAGTCCTAAAATATCCACATCACTATTCACTGTATCAGTCACCCACATCCTGAATACATTCAATTTGTTTTTCACTGCCATAATGTTTGGTTTTGCCATAGATCAATGCAATTAGTTTTCTGACAGTAACAGGAATGTATTTGAACGTCACTGTGGTATGTGTGATTGACAACCTGTCAACTTTGCTGACACACTCTTAATTGTGCTGGTGCAGTAAATCCCTGCCACCGTGTACTGCACGCAGATTAAAACACAAAGATTGATTTGCAAGTAGTCTTTGACCCAGGCCCTGTTCACAAGCCTGTGCAAGTGTCACTCACATACGCTGCACATTTAAGCAAAGAGTGCCCGGAAGGCAGAAGGGTAAAGTATTTATTTTTTAAATGAATTTGATGGGTATGCAAAAGAGTTTGTTCTTTCTCTTCTTACAGCCAGCTGTGAGTAAACAAGTGGCCATCGGCTGATTGCTTTTACAGATGTCAAAGCTTTCCCTCGGGACTGACATAAAATATTCATAAGGCATGTTTTGAAATGCAAGTAAAGTCATAGCAGTGAGTGAGTTGCAGAAGGGTTGCATTGTACCAGTTCTTTTGTACACAATCTTTTCATCCGGAGAACAGCAGCAGCATGTTTTATCCCGTCTGTCCGGTCCACACTGCATGTCATATTAAAAGTATCAGCTCGGGATGATTAGACCTCTGCTCAGGTTGAAACATGAAACAAGATAAAATAGGACACAATGATGCGGTCAAAATTAAGATAATGTTCAGGAAGTAATAAGATAAAGTGTTGTCAAAGTTCCAGCCCAGTTGTTTGCTTGCCTAACTTAGACAGATTTTAGTCAGTTCACAGCAGGTCAGTCGGATATGCAAAAATCATTTTTCTGCAGGCAAGATTCAACAAATATGGAGAAGAAACTCTCCAATGATACAGACATGTTTACTTTGGTTTTAATGGATCTTTAACTAAATAAAAACTGCCTGTTTGGTTAAAATTCACAGATAACTAAAGGCAAATGGAATATAAAACATATGTGTTCATGATTTATCAGAATTAGACTGTTCGGTTTTAGTACAGATGGTATTTTAGAACAATTTTCACATCCCACTTGGTACCCAAAGTTTTGTGTTCATAACACCCACACGAAATACATACTGGTAAAGTTATTTTTGTATTTGGACTGAATTCAGCTCTTGACTCAGAAAGCACAGATGATTTATTTGTTCATAGAACAAACATCCATAATACTAAACGTAAGTTATCCGAATCAGAATCTTTACAATTAGACAGAAAATGAAGAATTTTTATCAAATGGCAAAGTGTTTGGTCAAACATCATGCATTAAGGGCGAGGTCAATTTAGCACAGACCTGGCTCGCTACAAACAAGTCTATTGTCTATTATTGTTTTTCTTTAAGTAGTACAAAATTATAAAGTTATTTTCAGAAAACATAAATTATTAGAAAACCTGAATCTGTTTTCAATTTTCATTGTATTCATTCATTCATTTTTTACTGTACTTCAGCTTTCTGATGCTTTTTTTAACACTTGTGGGGTCAGCTGTGTCTGTCGATGCTGTGGCCATATGGCTGTGGGGGTAACTAATGAACGGTTAATGTGTGTGTATATATATATATATATCTATCTTTTTTTGACAACAAAAATGTTAAATAAAATTTAAAAAAAAATTGTATTTGTCCTGCCTGAAAAGGTACAACAGAAAGGAACATGTCAGGCTGTGCTCTGCCCACACAGCTTCTCATCAATAGAAGTGAACACACCTGTGTGGGCGTGCCACTGGACTGAGACTGGCTGAGATGCACCTGTTGTTGTCTGATTAGGGCTGTTAACATTAGAGCCTCTCACACATACTAACCTATATTTCAGCCTTTTAATGTAAAACTTAGTTCCATGATCTTAAATGTGGAGCATAGTGTTGTTTTTTTCTTTTGGTTGGTTCATGTTTAAAAGGAATATTAATTTTATATTTTTTCCCCCAAAAAAGCAAAACTAAATAATTGTATTTGGGGTCTTATATTACATGTTGACTTAGCACTGTGATTTTTAAATGCTTAGCATTTCTTTGTTTTTGTATTGGTATCTGGCTTGTTGATGTCACTGAGTCACTTTTTTTTGTTCTTCTCTCAAAAGACTTGCCATCTATTTTTCAAGACAACCGGATTCTTATTGCTTCAGTTATATAATGTGACAATGATCTTTGTCATTTGAATGTGATGTTTTAATGAATACCTTTTTTTCCGCTTTGATTTTGAAGCATTACCATGACGACTTCAAACATAAAAGATTGGCTGTCTGCCTTCACTGACTACATTCCACTATAACCCGTGTCACAGCTGACTAGATAAGGTGGATAATTGACACACAATGAGAGCTATTTAAGTAATGAATACAGTTTTACTATTGTGGATGCAAAGTTTTGGATTGAATGCATATTGGCTGTTTGTGTATTTCATTTTGCTCTTGAAAACAAACAGCAGGGAGGCAGAGTGGTAGTCACATCCTCTTTTCAGCAGGAAGCAGCGGGGTTATTGGAAACATCACAGGTGCTAGTGAGTTATCAACCTGCTACAACTGCAGCTGTCCACCTGTATGATTGATGTCTTCCACTCTTGCTGGCTACAGAAATATTGGAAACCAAAAAACTTGCAATGTTAGAGTCTAATTGCAAAAACAACCAAAAAAGGTTGGGTCTACTAACTGGCACTGGACCTGCAGCATCATCTACTCTTTGGGAACTTGATGGTTTATTACTGATTGACATTTTGAGTAAATGGACCATGGCAGTGGTTCTCAGTGGTGTAGGGCCCCAGTTCACATCATCATTATGATGGACACAGACAAATGAGTTACTGAGGCTATTTTATAGGAGTAAAATATGCAAATCATTGTTTCAGATTGCTGAGTTTGTCTTTGAACACAGGTGGTGTCTGATTTGCAAGGGTCCTTTCTCTACCAACACATTGTTGGAGGGCCCACTCTCTCTATTGGCACCCCCACTCCAGGGCCCGAGTAGTAGTAGTCCATTATCCAATAAGATTTTATGTTATAACTTTTTAGAAATATTTCCTCCTTTTTTTTCTAGGAAGCCACTGGTTTGGATTTATTTTATTATAATTTATTGCATTGCATTATGAAACTTAAGTGTTTGAGATGACTACAGTTTCTAATTTCTTTAAATTAACTTTGTATAAGTAGTTTCTATTCCAATAGGTTCCATCCATCCATCATTTTACATTACAATTTCACAATTAAGAATCGTGTTAGTTTAATGTTTCATGGTGTTATTAAATATCTTGCTTAAATCCAAAATTTGCTGCCAGACATTTGTTGAAAGGTCAGGTTTGCTGCATCCATGGCAACAACAATTAAGATATCTTTAAGATATCTCCAAAGTCTGAAAGAGGTTTGTGCTGTCAAAACAAATAAATTCCAATTAGCCAGAATCCAGTAGAAAGACTGATTACAGCAATCCAATCCTGAGGCATCTTGTTCTGTCTCACGTCTTGAGACGTCCCCCCCCCCCCTTCAACCGGTTGAGGCAGATGACCGCCCACCCAGGTTCTGCTCGAGGTTCCTACCTGGGGTGATTCCTTGTCACTGTTTAGTGCTGCTCATGGTGGGAACTGTTGGGTCTCTGAAAATATAAAGAGTCGGTCTAGACCTGCTCCATATGAAGTGCCCTGAGATAACCTTGTTAGGATATGGTGCTGTATGAATAAAACTGAATTGAATTGTTTTAAGGCTTTGCTGTAATATATGAATAAAAAAAATACCCTACCTGCCGTATTTTTTAAAGCACTGTTGCAAAAAGCTCACTCCTCATTTGTACTTTTGAAATTTAAGAGTTTTCTATCATTTCCAGTCAAATATACTCCCTCAGTTACATTCAGTGGACCCATGATTATTAAGATGAAACATGATCTTTTCTAAGGCTGGTTTTGTCCCAGCAGGGGATGTCATTAACACGGACTCCTGCTCGGAGCCTCGAGCCTCTAACTGTCCTTAAACTGGCTGTGCAAAAGTGGGAAATTAGCAAATGTCAATCATCAGCTGACACTGCTATCAAGAGGAGTCGGTAGGAGTCTGAAAGGGCCTGGGGGTGGTGGTGGCAGAGTGGGGTAGCGTTTGCTTTAAATTGTCACACTGAATATCAGCTCATCATATTATGTTCATCGTCCTCACTTTGCTGAATTCTTGCCTACGGTGCATCACACCAATTTGTCTCCTCTGTCACCTTGTTTGCTCAAAACGACAGCCACTGAAAATCCTGTAGGTTCAGGGTACAACAATCAGTGGCACATTATCCTGCAACATCTCAACCAAGTCACGTCCTTCTGCGCTTTAATATGCGGGTGCTATTGTCAGGATACAATGAGAAATAATGTGAACTGACACTGGATTCTCTTAGATGAGTTTTTACCGGTTTCATTTTACATTTTTATGTTCAATGAAACTAGTTTTTAATCAGCCATTATTTGATTAGTTATTTTATGTTTACATTGATCTCACTTGCTTTTTGTGGTGGCTTCAGTTCTATTTTAGGTATGAGGGGTATTTTTTTATGTATAACACTGTGTCCAAGAAGCGTTGGGACATGATACAATGCAGTAAAGGGTGCTCAGGGCATGGATGCAGATTTGTGGTAATCTTGTGTCCAAAAGCAAAGCGTAGACCTGGCACAGCTGGACGGCAATGAATAAGGAGAAATACATTACAACCAAATCACACCTCCTTTTTCTTTTTCCCTTTTTAAAGCTGCGCTTAAAACCTCTTTGGTATGATGCAAGAGAAGTGTTGCACTACAACAACTTTTCTGAAATAGAAAGTGGTCTTTTGCTTGCAGAATGCTGCAGGTGTGATCTTCAATAAGAGAAATCTGTGATGGGTCACATAGAATACATACTAACATAAACAAATGAACGGTAGTGTTTTGTATTACCATTAACTTCCATTTTGTTGTTGATGTCTGCTTTAAATTACTCACTTGTATTTACAACTGACCTGGATGCAGGCACCTGGTAAGTGTGATGCAGTAACTATAGTCAGGAGGTTTCCTGACTTCCCTACATTGACAAGGACCTTCTGAATGCACCACTAAACAATTGACCATTGTATAATGGACCACAAAGCAGTTTGTATCCTCCAAATTCAAACAAGGTGCACAGCATTTATGTGTCTGACGGCTTTGGAAAAGCGCAGGTCTGTAAACCTTGTTGTGACATATTGGGTTGTGAAATAAGGACTATAGGCGGACGCAGTCTTTGAATTGAGATGCAACACACTGCAGGAGTGCCAAATGGAAGTCCCTGAGCCTCCCATTGTGTTTCCCCACATGCAGTCCTGTGCTCTCCTGTCTCAGCTGCTTCTAATTAGGGCCTACCTTATTATCCCTAATGCATTCTGGCCGTGTCCTCAGTCAGCTGTGGACCTCGTCTGCTGAGAGAAATGACAGACCAGTGTAATTACTAATAAAAACAAAGCAAATGATCTAAATTTAACAAAGTGAAAACAAAAGAAGTAATTATTTTATGGTTTCTTTTTTTTCTTTTGTAGTTCACATTATTATTATTATTATTACACACAATTATAATAATTTAAAGATGATTTAAAAGTGTATTCCAACCGAAGAAAAAGAGAAATCAATTTGTTTGCTGTAACCTCAAATAAAAGCTTCTGACAATATGTCTTCTTAAGTGTTACCAACCCCTCAGAGGTCGGCAGTACCAACACAGTTTGCTACAGGTGCGCAGCAGAAAATGTCAACAAAGTTGAAGCACGTGGGAAGAGCTCCACAAAGTTTAACTCTGCTGCTGTATGTGAATTATCCTCTTAAAGCACAGCACCACACACTTTGCAATAGTCACAATCTTGCAGGTTTATTGGATGTCACACTGTGCGAGATGGGTCTAATAAAATCTTGGACAGAATCTGTGTCTGTCAAATCATGCTTCAAAAGCTTTTTATTTTTCCTTAATCAAAAATGGAGGCTACAATGTTCAATCGTCAAGTGCAATTAGCATCATATCAGTCTTATTGATTTGTCTGTCGACGTGGGTAATAGCAGCAGAATACATTGACTCACTGACTCACATTGGCTGTATTTGAAACCGCCTCCTACAGACTACAGACTTCAGACAAACGCAATGCTTTTCATAGTATTATGCAGTATGAGATTGATATTCTCTTATGCTAGGCCAGGCTCATAATACATCCATGGCTTAGCTCAGACAGTTTCCGCTTTTGGAACATGGAAGTAAACACAATAGGCGAGGTAGACTGGTCCGAGGCATAATGGAGACTTTTTGGTGATGTGCAAACTGAAAATAAGCAATGACTGTGTAGACAGTCTTTGGTCTACAACGCTTTAAATCAGCCATCGGTGGATCACAATGTAATCAATGCTTTGGATTAATGACCACAGATTTCAGGTTTCTCTTACAACTGTCGACCTTTGTTTGGGAGAGCCCACAATTGCACAGTAAATAGTACAAATAGTACTTAAAGCTTTCTGTCTATTGTTGGTTGCAAATGTGTGTGTTTTGTAAAATATGATTGTTCCACCTTCAGGATGAACTCAGTGCTCATGAGTCACTTTTATAAAATAAGCCCCTGATTTGAATATTGATGGAGAGATGTTCTGCCCCCCCCTCCCCCCATCACCCCCTCCATTAGTTGCAGAGCTCCTTGGAGCCCAACAAATCTGTAATGCAAGTTGACTCTCTTGGCTTATAGTGCTACATACTAGGCATGTTAAACGATTACTGAAACACACCACTGTTCACTATGAGGTCGGTAGCCCACCCATCCCTGCTTTTCATCAATATTATCAGGCAGTAGTTGTGGAGAATCACTGTCGAGACGACTTGTGTATAGAATAACGTGCTATAAACCAAAGATTGTTTTCTGAGAGACATTTCAGGGTTTTAATTCTTTTTATCTTTTAATCTTTTATCATTTTATCTTTTAAAACTGCTTTTTTATGTATATTCATTTCCTTTTGTTTGAATTGGGATTATAATTACTGCTTTTTTTGTTGTTGTTGTCCTTTTCTCTGTACAGCACTTTGAATTGCATCTGTGTATGAAAGGTGCTATATAAATAAACTTGCCTTGCCTTGCCTTGCCTAATGTAAGGAATCAAAATATCTTTGTTTTGTTTGTGTTGTCTTCTATTCAAATCACACTGGATGTTTAACACAGCCGACTTCAAGATTGATGTTCTGTCTTAAAAATATAACATTCACTAAATAAAACTTCTGGTTCAGTGATTCATTGCATCAATTTATGTATTTCATTTTAAAAGGCAAGAGCTATGGAAGAAAACAACTTAAACAGGTTTGTTTCAATACAAAAAACATACAAATTTAATGAGCATTTTATAAACTGACACGCTTGCCATCACACGTTTATTGTGAAAATATATTGTTTAGATTTCCGTTTACATCCTGGCAGGGAAAGTTTCCGGTAAACCTTCGTCTGTTTGATGATTATTTGTCGGTTTTAATGAAAAATGTGCGGTGTTTTTATTTTTTTTCCTAATTAATTAATTATTAATATTGTTTGATTTACAGAGTTTTCTTTAATGACATGTCTAATACGTCACATTTCCCCGACACGCGATGGTAAACAGTATAACGTCATATCTGTGGGACGACACGCTGCTGGATGAAGCGATGAAGGTGAAACAACAACGAGTTTTAATGTTTTCTTCTCTGCATTGAAACGAGTTTCAGAGCGGAGAAGAAGAAATCATTAAGACCCGGGTACAGGTAACGTGGCGGCTGACGTCACACAGGTACGTTAAGGTTTATTTTGAACTGGTTAATTATCACAGACTGAGTGTTTAATATCAGGTAACTCAGGTGGTGAGTCGGTGCACCAATTTTATTTCATTGGTTAATTTCGGGTAACAGTTGTGAAGAAGCAGGTGTTTGTTTAAATTTTAAACTCATTAAGTATCATTTTTTTATTGTTTTATTGTTTATTGAATCATGAAGATTTAATCTTGTAGAGAAACAACTTTTACACTAAGCTCAGACAGAGAAGAGCAGAGAAGTCAAAATGAATCTCTAAAAGTGAAAACTAAAATGAATAAAAAACAGATTCTTTATTCTCAGTATGAATAGATTCACTGAGACCAAACATGAACTCAACAACTCTGTTAGTCTGTGTCGGTTTGTATTAGTCTGTGTTCAGGTTCTTCCTCTCTGATTGTTAGTTTTCTTTAGTATTTCATGATTTGTGTTTAATTCACAGTCCTGTTTGTCTCTTCATGTTTTAGGGGGGTCACCATGTTGACTGTGGGTGGGCTGTCGAGGTCCGGCGCCCTGCAGCTTCCTGTACTAGGAGCCTGTTCTGCTGCGTTCAACAGGAAGTCACCTCCACCTGGTCACAACTGCTCTGCACCTTTGTCTGCTGGACTCCCTGCAGTCTGCTGTCTGACGTTACCCGTCAGGCGGCTCTCAGGTGTCTGGACCCTGTCGGGTGTCGGGGGGCTCTCAGGTATTGGTACGCTGTCAGGTGTCAGGAGGCTCTCAGGTGGTGGCGATGGTGCAGGTGTAGCCGGCTGGTACGGCAGCGTCTCAGACTCAGCTCCAGTTCACCTGTGTGAACACTTCCTGGTGAGCGTGCAGCAGGTGAGCGGGCTGCCGTGGTGGCTGAGCATCATTGTGGCAACGCTGTCAGTCAGGACGCTCATTACTCTGCCGCTCGCCGCCTACCAGATGGTCATCATCGCTAAGGTGAGTGACAGTAGACACGAGAAGCTGCAGCTCTATTTTAATTAGTCTGATAATCAATTACCCGATTGATTAGTCTATACATTAATTACTTAGTTCCAGAAAACGGTGAAATATGGAAACATGGTGGGACAAATGCTTCTGATTGTAGATGAACTGATCAAGAATTTTTTTACTTTTTGTTGATTATTAAAATAGCTGCAGATTAACTCTCTTATCAATCAGCTAATCAATGAATCTCCTTCACATGTTGAAATAAATCAACATATGTTTATAGAAACTGATCCTGATCAGGTCACAGCTACAGGATAAGTGTTCCAGTTTATTAGGAATACCGGCTGAAGCTTCATACAGGATTTAGTTGTGGGGTTCCTAATAAACTGTTGGTGTAGTGAGCTTCACCTCCTGCAGGGGCGACATGCTGCCACCTGTCTGTCTTACTAGACATCACCTCCACCTGCAGAGAGACACAGGCCAGGACTGAACATGGTTTGCTCTTATCAATAATAATAATAATACAGTTTATTTATAACAAACTTATCATAATCAGTGTTTTACAAAACACCAAACACACTAATATTTACATATTTATGTTTGTTTATGAGGGGAACATCTGACCTCAGGAGATGAAGTGGACCCAGTTTGTTCTGTCAGCATCCTCGTACATTAATTCTATAAATGTTCCGATTTATGCTGCTGTTTTAAATTGTTCTTTATGTTGAGACTCAAACACTGCATGTATACAATAACAAGTTCAAAAGTTTGCATGTTTCATACGTCACAAGCTACGCTTGCCGTCTTTCCACCAGATCAGTGCTGGTTCTTGATGCTCTAGAGATAAAATAAGGTTCACAAACTGAAACAGAACCGGTTCCATGTAGGTGGAGAAGGGGTAACTGTTAGTTACCATCAACACACACTGAAGTTTATTTATACACCGTCCCGCTGCCCCAAATACTGACTAGAGCACCAAATGTGGATTCATCTGCCACTGAAAATAGTCCCCAACAAATGCACTGCTTCCTCCTGTTTGTCGGATAAAAACTACTACTGATGATAAGAAAAATGAACAGCTGAGACTTTAATCACATTTAAAGAGTCAACATCTTGTTTTAGGTATTGTTGAACCTGTGAACTGAGATCAGTGACACTGCTGCTCTTCTGCTGGTCTCAAGTGTGTAAAGGTGAACTGAGATCAGATCAGAATGACCTGAAATATTTCAGGAATCCACACATCAGCTCCTCCACTGCTCTCGCAGAAAGTGTCATTTGTTTACAGGAGCCTCAACTCCATCACAGTAACCATAGTAACCTCCAGGTGATGTGCAGGTGGAAGCACTGAAGGTGGAGATCTTGGAGCTGGCGAAGAGGCTTCGATACGAAGTTTCAGTCCGAGCGCGAGAAAGAGGCTGGACGGAGAAACAGAGCCAGTAAGAAACAAAGACTCAATGACCTTTGAACCTGGTTGATTCAGTTTGTTAGAGATCAAACTGCAGCATAAAGTGTGTGTGTGTGTGTGTGTGTGTGTGTGTG
>JAVQJL010084131.1:0-24630 GCA_036024295.1 Nannoperca obscura
CCCCCCCCCCCCCCCCCCCCCCCCCCCCCCCCCCCCCCCCCCCCCCCCACGCGACATCGTTGATTGTCAAGGTCACCTTACGGCCACAGCGATGACACGATGCATCAGACTAACCCGAATGTACAGCAAGATCTCCAGATATATATAATGAGAAAGACAAACGCCATCCTTCCTTTTTTTACAAATGTTTATATTTCACATGCGTGGAACCATTTGAGGCTACACCACAACACATGATGATTGTGGTTAATTAAAAGAGACCCAGGAGAGATCGGGCAAATTCCCTAGTGGTAGAGCCACTGGAAACCTTCAGGGACAGACTGCTCATTGTGATCCCCTCCAGCAGCGGCAGCAAGCTGTCCCTCATTCTGGGGAGGAAGGAGAAATGTGGAGACTTTGACATTGAATACAGCCCCAAGATCTTTGGGTGGCACACTGATAATGCTGGTCATCTGTTGAACTGCAACTGAGAGGTCACATGGAACTACTAACAGCCAAGTGGATTCAGTACATATATCATGTACTGATGTGTGTGCCATCAGCTTTGCCCCTGTTCTTGTTACTCTCAAGATGAATTGTAAAACTTTTGGTGACCCCTTAGCTTTTCTAGTTAACTAGTGCCATCATCAGGTCAAAATACTTGCTGCACTTCCAATACTATTATATTATGTAATATTATGACCAAATATTTGATACGTACCTGACAAACAAATTTTTCCCTCAGCCTCAGATGCACTTTGAGTCTAGTGCTAATTAGCAGATTTTAGCATGCCAACATGATAAACTAAGATGAACATGGTAAACATTATATCTAAACATTTGCGTGTTAGTGTTCTCATATTAGCACTTAGTTCAAAGCACCACTGTGCCGAAGTACAGCCTCACAGAGGCACTAGTGTGGCTTTTCACTCTTAGTCTTGTTAACACAAGCAAGACCCTCGCCACCCTCAGAAACCACAAATAAATCTTCCAAACCAGGACAGAAACCTTCAAACATGCTTAGTGTAGCTGCCTTGATCTAACTGTATGACTGACAAGAGGAGAAATAAGTGTACAATGTTTGCAGACTTATGGTCTTAGACTCCCTCTGTTCAGCTCAATACATCTGCTGCTTAGAAATTGACACAACATGAATTATACCTTATAGGATTCCTACAAGTTCAAAGCAGCCATCTTGGTACAAAAACAGGCCTCGTTACAAATGCACGTTGACACTACAAGCATCTCTGCTCCACCATTTCTGAGCATTTAATGTGAGTGGCTCTTCGCTCTCTTACAGGTGCAAGTCCTGGTCTACAGTGTGCTGCCTCCATGTTCTTTGTTTCTCTTTTCCCTTTCATTCTTCATCAAGAACAAATACATTTATCTCATAATGGGATCCCTTTTGATAAAAAGCAGTCTTCTGTCATTCTGTTGGAGGTGCCAGAGTGTTGGATGGTGAGAAACTCCAGGTTAAGTACTTTCTTTTATCATTGCTCCTTTTTATATGCAAATCACCCTGCCCGCCCATCTATTTACTGTTGCAGGTATTCAGACAGGGCCTCAAACCGTGCCAGCTACAGACCGCAGCCTGCCATCCGGCGCCAGCGTGGGACTTGAAATAGATTTGATTAGGATTCAAAAATACGCCTTTGATCTCATGTTTGTTAGGCAAATGCAGCCACATGACAATATGCTTGAGAGGATGGAATGATTCTGCTGGCGTTTACAAAATAATGGACAATCTAATTGTACTGTAATGCGGGGTGTGCGCAGTTATTAATTTGTGAGGTGCAGTGAGCCAGAAACTGGGTTCATTTGCATCCAGTTCCGACAGGTTGTGAGAGAGGCAGCGGTTTGGCTTCAAACAAATATGCTGTTGCCTATAGATAATCAGTGCTCTGTTGCTGTGTGGCACAAACTCACTACCTGCTGTCAGGATGAATAGACTGTCATTTTGTCTATAAATATGAAATACGGGGCAGGGGTTTTCAATAATTAGATTTACCAATACATAGTAGGATGCTCATTGCTGACTACACTTATGTAAATTCACAGCCCTGGAACTGATTTGGTCTTTCTGACAAAAAAAAGAAGAAAAAAAGACTGACTTTAATCTGTACTGATCTAAATTGAGGCGAAAATGCTGTCAAGACTTAACATAGAAAGACCAGCATACACAAGTGTAACCATTCCATAATCTCACAGTTTTCATTACAGCATCTTAAAATGGGACACTTTTGCTTTCTTACCATCCACTTACAAAAGAGCGCACCAGACAGACACAGCAGAAATGAGCCTGTCATTTTAAATGTTGAGTCACACACCCAAAAGACCTCAGTGACCCAGATCAAGATCAAGCCCGACATGCATTATTTAAACCATGTGTGTGATTTGAGAGTTAACCCACTTCTAAAAATACAACCATGATGTGCGCTTTAATCTGACAACACATATAGCATTTTATGGCAGATTTTGATTTCAGTGACGATTATACGTTTGCACTGTACTGAGCTCTTCCATCTTTCATTAAACAGAGGCCAGCCGCAGTGATTGGACCAAATAACCCACTCCACATTCATTATTAACTACATTACACACTATTCTCTGATGAGCTGTAATTCTACTTGCATGGGCACAGCTGGAGGGCCTGAACAAAGGTTTTAACATACCTAACTCTGAGCTAGTTGGAAGTTGCAGTGAGAGTCTATTAAAAGAAGTCTTCAACATAGGTAAACACTGTGAGATTAGTAGCAGCTGGCCAACTCACATAATTAAATTGTTGTCGTAGCACAATGACAGTCAATGTTCTTTTTCCATTCCCAGTCAAGGATAAACGAGCCTATTTTCTCTCTTTTGGGGCTTGCGCTAAGACTGACTCGAAAAGCTCCCCCTTACTTTAAGCTTTTTCAGGCTGTAATTGACAATACTTGAGGCTCGAGCTTTGGAAAAGACTGTGGATTTCCCTGGATTAGAGTGTGAGGGCCAAGGCTATTCCATCTTCTGCAACTGGATTAAATCGCTTGATTGGTAAGGAAGCTAAAGAGACGGCTGTGGCGGATTGCCAAGATATAACGTTCTTGCTCTGCATCCGAGGTGAAAGGTTAACCGTCCGGTCCAGAAGGGCTTCAAACCGTTTGGCCCTGACCGTGTGGGTCAGAGGATGGCAGTCATAAATCACACGCCAATGAACTGCAATCAAAGTGCAGCATCAGGCCACTTCACATCCCATTTTCAGTGACAGGTGAAAAAGCATTGTCGCCTTTTCTATCAGTATTTTAGAAAAAATGGGCATGCAGTCACAGGCAAACATACATACAGCAAACACTTAGTCCCTTCTGCACATACACAAGATATGGTCAAATACACTCAAGCCTTTTCATTTCCTATTCATTTGCTGTTCTCACACAGCAGTCACACAACCTTGACTTGTTTCTTTCACATCAGTTCATGGTGTCTTATGCACCCCCCTCCCTCTGTATCTTCCTCTGCACCGCAGCTTGAGGCTTTGAATAGCTCGGGTGCAAAAGTGAAGCCTGCGTTTTATATAATGCAGTGGGTCCTCTAAAGTTCTAATCCATGATTGGTTTACAGCAGCATTTCCACCAGTGGTCCAATATTTGAAACATACAAAAGAGTCCACAGTGTATGCAGTATATGGTGTGCAGTTAAATGTGGACAATGTAGATTCAGGACTGGACACATCTAGGATTGGTGCTTTAAAAAACCTTTATCTTCCATGGAGGTTATGTTGTCGGTTTTGTCTGTTTGTTATCAGAATATATGGATCAGATTTTAATTACATTTGATAAAATAACATAAGTCAGTGGATTTAACTGAGCATGAAGGTTCATTCTCCCAAAAATATCTTTATCAGACAGATATCATGGTCTTCATGGTCTATCATGGTTTTCCTCAATGTATGGAGTTTGCTCAGCCATGGGATTTTGGTGGTTGTGTGTAAACATTTTTACCATTTTCGCTTTTAGTAGCTGAAGAGCCAGATCTATTTCTGTGAGGAGTTGGTGTAGAGCAAAACAAAGCTACATAAGGGTCAGTATTGGACTTATGTTCATCAGGTGGACACAAACATGACTCCAAATGAATGCTATCGTTGCTCCGTATCTGCTGGATTCTTAAATTGACCACTGTTTGCTAACAAGTTTGCCATATCAACTTTTTCAAGAAAATATGTCTTGTGTTTGTCTGTTTCTGTTTTCCCTAAGTAGACAAAGGTCAATTATATAACATTTTAATGACATATTAATCACTTTATATTGCTTCTGTGTAAACGGACTGTAACGTAACTTAAAACTTTCTTGGTTGCCTATAGCAGCAAGTGGACTGATTTCTATGTGGAGGACTCGGGGTTGGATTTTGTGACCTTTTGCACGGTCCCGAGGGCCTGACCTCGCAGCTACAGGTCAGAGTTTAACTTCTCAACAGCCACAATCAAAAGAAAAGAAGAAGCTCATCACAGTAGCTAACGTAACATTAGAAATTAAGCCTGCTAACATCAACAAACAAGATGCATATACACACATATATATACATATATATGTATATATAGCTCCCATTTCTGGGAGGCGAGTGTTTTCTAATTGATGTGAATTGTTTGAAATTTATCATGAGGCTTTTTTGTTGTTGAACCATCAGGTTTTGCTGTTGAAAAATGTTTGAACCGAGCAGCTATCTTCACCACATATTTTCAATTTTCTGCTGCAAATGAAGCAATCGCTACTACCACCACTGACCCTCCGTCTCTGCCGTAATATTGTTCATTTGTCACGAGTTGAGGAGACACACAATAGCAGAAACGCCAGTGAAAACCTGACAGTAAACTCCCACGACACCTCTAACGTCCACAGCTACAGCGAAAGGAAGCGATCACACAGCCTTGATTTGGCAGTTCTCATGCAGTCATTGTCTCGGGAGTGATAAACGGCCTACATCACAGTCACAGCCAACCACATCCCAAACTAATTACTGGACTGGCAGGTCTGTATTCATTGTGGGCCTTGCAAATGCACATGCCCAGATTTCTATCTCCTTCTCATTCATGAAAAGGCCATTACCACAAAGCCCTCAGTCAGGTGAAAGAGGAATGATGTTTTCTCTGTAACAGAAGGAAAGATGCCAAAAATTCCTGCCATCTTGAATGTTGAATGTATTTTTTTTTCAATCTTCTTAGCACCTGAGGGAGAGTTAGATATCATACGGGTCTAACCTGCAAGCAATCATTGCCTATTTACGCCTCGCAGAACCAACGTTAGGTGAAAATCTTCAAAGGGACTCACTGTGCCGCCACTTAGACAGATAATATGTTCCACTATAAAAGGGCCTTTCATTGACATTTAAATACCATTTCATCCCCATCATCCAGCACAAAAAATGTTTCTTTAATATCACCTCTTCTGTTGCTTCTAGTTTTCAACCATTCCAAAATATTAGTATTAATCCCAATACTCACAGAGTATGTAACTGCTCTTTTTCCTCCTCATTTCTTGTTGAGTCAGAGGCACCGGAAGAAAGTCACATTTAACTTTATCTTCCATGGTCAATCTATTTAACACTGTAAGCAGACTGAAATGGTTGGAGTGAAAGTGTCTGGGGAAATATCAGGGGCTGGGAAGACGTCCAATGATGCTGTGATTTATGGTTTCATTACTGCATCTACTACTGTAGAAAAGATCCCTGTGTGAATCTCTGCTCGGAACATCTCTGTGCGTCATACCGGCGATTAACATCACTCCCACAAGAAAATACATGTAGGCCAGAGAGGAATATATGCCATCCTTATTGAAGAGTTACTTAATCTTGCTATTTTACCAAACTTGGTGGGCCTGGAAAACTAATTTAAAAATATTATTACATTATGCAGGCAAATGGTGATTTAAAGATGATATTAAAATAGCAAACAATGTCTGGTGAGCTCAGTGAGCTTGTCAAGGTTCCACTATATCATACAGGAACTCAAAGTCAGAGGAGAGTAAGAGGAATATGCTTACTTCACTGGAGAAAGCCATATCTGACAGATTGCATTTTTCAACCTATAAAACATTCATGCAATGAATCACTTAATATATCGAAATACAGGAGAACTGGCTGGGTGCAAAGAATAGAATTCTATTTCATTCCTCTGAAAACACACTGTCATATAACTTACTTTTGGAAATGAAAGGAGTGAAGAAGAATGCATAATGCATCTGAAATGGGCTGAACAAAAGGGATACGTATCACAGGTATTCAAGCAGAGCTATTAGTTTCTTATTGAACTATGTATCAAGGTGCTGTCTTCAAAAGGGCAACAGATAGTGCAATCACTCTGATACACTGACCTATTATTTGGAAATCTTGTCTAGACTCTGTCCTGAAATAACCAAAAGTTCCAGAATTCCGGGGAAAATATGTTGTTTAGAAATTTGTTTTTAATATCTGATATGTTCTGTCCTGCATTTGTGTATTTTTAAACGTATTGTTAATAGTTTTGTATTATTTAAAGAAAGAAAAAAGGTTTTGGGGACGTTATTTGATTGGCAGCAGCTGCAGAGTGCCGGTGTTACACCTCAGGGAACGAGAGAAAGTCAACAAACTTTAGCTTTAGCCACAAGTCATGGGCAGACAGCGTGTTGTTAGCGGTGATTTTGAAGGGTTAGGACCACATTGGCCTCTAACCGGACTGAAGTGACATTTGCCGGCACGTGTGCATGCTGTTTAATGTGCTGCAGCTGAGCGAGCTAATTGGCTATCTAGTCTGCAAATTGACATTAGCAGAGCACTCTCCCTGGGTGTATGTTTGTTTGGTCATTCAACAAGCGAAGGCGCAGGACAAGACGTGTGTTCATGTTTAAACGTTAGATAAGGAGACTTTAGCAGGAACGCTAATGTAGGCTTGTGGTGTGTAGCTGCTGCATGCATGCTCCATGTGACCGTCAGCTCTGCATAAGATAGAACGCTGACGTTACAGAAAATAAAAAATAAAAAATATAAATGTCTCCTGTTTGGTTTCTCAAAGGAGAACACAGGACAGGTGATTTACAAAGCAGACAGTTGCTTCATAAACCTTTATAATGAATTATGTCTCGTAATAACAGTGATAAGGCGTAACATATTGGTTTCTATGTTTATATGCCTTAAAAGATCACTTATCACAATTTTATATGAACATTTCTAAAATGTTATGAACTCAGTGGTGCTGTCTGAAAGTGTGCGTGCTTATGTTTAGCTAATTGTCAGCTTCAGTTAAACTGAGGGTGTATTGATATCTAGTGGATATTCTGTGACATCTCATTCGCTGAGTGTAAATACAGCACTGGCTCTGCAGGACCCACAGCAACCACATCCTAATGGACAGCGTCAGTCAGTGATTTACATATCTCTTTATACCTGGCTTTGTGTCTAGCTGTCTCCTTTACAGATTACACAGTACATATTCATGATGATTGCATGTTAACGAGTTACACAGAGTGTGTGTTATTGAGTGTAGGTCACCCGCGTCTTGGCAGTGCTCAGAGCCCAACACACAGTCGCTGTAGTTATGCGTAAAACACAAGAAAATTGAAATGTAAAATGAGCTTTGGGTTGCTTTTACCGCCAGTGCAACGTGACCCGTCATGCAGCCTGTGTAGACAGCTGTATTAATTAAAATAAAGTGTATCTCTTCTGTCAGACGCACCTGAGACCAATGACGCAGCTGAAACGTCTCAACGTCTACTCTGTGTAGTGAAGCCCTTTAACCATTAAGCTACTGGGGCGAATCTTTTTTTTCTTCTTTTTTTTTGTGCTGCCAGTTACTCAAAAATAAAGATTTTCTCAGTTTTATATGAATAAAAATGGAAGATCTTTAAGATTGAGATGTCTTTGAGATAGCCGTGCCCACACTCCCCATCCTTTATATGTGGAAGAATTGTTATAATGTTCATAATAGGGCTGGCCATTAATTCAATATTTTCATTTGCCAACTCTCAGTGGAACTGGGTTGTGGCAATATGATCATACTGTGCTATCGCTTCACAGTATTGTCTTGAACATTGGTTTGCCGTGTAGCACTAATTAATAAACCCTTCAATTGTAACTTCAGAGCAATAAAGTCATATGTAATGCCTGTTGGTATGGGACAACATAATGCATTATGAAGTCTTACACCAACTTCTGCAATGTATTATGCATGTGTGTTAAAGCAGGTGTTAGATTACAGATACGAGCATGAAACAATGTGATACTGCAGTTACTTGTTCAACCACAGCCTACGAGCCAGACAAGTCTCACACTGTGATCAGCTTCCGGCTTGGGAGGCTGGATCAGTGTGCAGCCAATTTGAACTAACGGCTCCAGACATGTTCCTTTGATAAGGACTGGCAACTGACTAGGGCTATACACATTTCTACGTTTGTCTAAGACTCCTCAAGGACGCTGTTTCTTGGGTCATCATTCTTTCAATATGAGCAAATCCTTTTACACAAGGTTATGTTGGTCCCCCCCCCCCGATTTCGTGCAAAGCAATGGATCCCACAGACACTGAGGACATGTGTAGGCATGCTTCACTGCGACAGCTCCATCTGGACTCACCACACGGATCATCTAATGATCACAGAGCAGGATTCCCTCTCAAGGACCCAGTGCTCCTTTATTGAACACTGACCAGTGTCTACTTCGCTATGCCTATAATCATTTCCTTCCTTGATACGCAACTTTATCATCTTAAAGCGTAAAGGGGATGGCTGTCAAACCTATATGTCTGGGGAGTTTTAGTGTTTGATCTTCATTTCAGTGAAATGTACACGACATGATATCCCCCCCCCCCCCCCAGTCTGTCTGTGTGTGTAGGCGGTCGCTCTGTGCTTTGATTGAGATATGCGTCAGTGGCACTGGTTACGATGAACCATTAGATGAGTGTCCTTGGGCTCCCGAGCCCCTCTCATCACTCTCGGTTGGCTGGCTGTCCCTGGACCATGTGGGGAGTGCAGGTCCCTGCTTGGTTTCGTTATTTATGACAATCTGTCAATCTGACATCAGTTTCCTCCACCTGTGCCATTCAGCCCAGTACACTGAATGTCAGTCGAATGTGCAGCAAAAGATAACAGCTGTTGACAGGAAAACACTGGGTGGCCTCACTTTGCTTTGACTTCTAGGACCGGAGAGCCCCAAGTGATGGCAACAGTGCACAATCTTTCCAGTCAATTATCCAGTCATATGCAGAAGCTGTATTTTACTATCCCCACAAATTCATTTGGCTTTTACAGGACAGTGGGACGCCTTATGTGGGATAAAATTCGGACCCAAACAGGCCAGGACCAAGAACATGATGTGACTAATGGACAGTGAGCTGGTAGGTCTGAGGCCTTTGGCATGTGCAGGACCCGGTTTGAGTAATGGTTTTGACCTGCCCATCCATCAGTCAGATTGTGACAAGGCAGGAGCTCATTCCACAGAGGGACAGCCCTGTCCTGGAAGGAGGGAGTCACTATCTCCTCTACCATCAGCCTCATAAGACATTCACATCTCCATACCACCGGGGAGAGGAGACGGTCCTGCTGAGCTGAGAGAATAAGTGTCCCTGCTGGAATCTAATTTGAGATTTTTGAGTGGCTGCGGATGAAGGATGCCCTCACAACAGAGTACATCTTGTATAAAAAGGATGACGCAGACAGGTAATTTGACAAGCCCAGTGCAAACAAAAGTGGCTCTGTAAGTTCAGTTCATATATTCATGTTATAAATGTCTTCAATGAAAACAGCTTTGTAGTGTTGATGCCTTTATTTACATGATGAATCAAGCCACCATCAGCTCAGAGAGTTCAGCAAAATTACATCTGAACAAGTCAAGACGCAGTAGGCTGCATGCAAATGAAACGACTATGAATCAATACTGTATTTCCTCCCACTAAGTGAAACGTTAACTATTGCACTATTTCAGGAACACGGCATTTGAATAAATATTTGATTAAGCCGGAACAGAATACATGCATGTTTAACAAGAAAAATTCATCACAATTTTTGGTTAATGCAAATGTCATGTACTCTGCTATTAATGAGGGAGGCCTTTCTCTGTAGACGGGGCAAGGCAACTTACAAACCAGAATCACATTAACATATTGTTTTTGATAACATGATGTTTTTGTCTGTGTGGCACGCCTGTTGATGTGAGAATGTGAGAAGAAGAAAAACAGGGAAATTAACAGTGTTTGGAAAAAATGTGGGATAAAAGACAACACGGAAAACAAGGACGAAAAAAAAAATAAAAAAGATTTTGTTTTGTTTTGTTAGCTTGTCATGTTGCCATGGTGACCTTAACATGTTGCTGTCAATACGCTGTGAGATAATAATTTGGTAATTGTTTGTAAAGAGTGATTCAAGGAGAATGGTTGAATGTTAAATGAGTTGGCTATAGTTCGTAAGTACCCAGATGGCTTGTGTGTAATGTAAAAGGGGATCAACTGACAAAGCGCATCAAGGGCCCTATTTTTGAAACGGGGAACGCCATGTAAAGTTGTACTTTCACTGTTCATTTTATTATAGTTTCATTCTGTATTTTAGGTTTTTGTTCATTTTTTATACATGTTTAGTCAGTGCAAGTAGTCAGTTAAACTGTGGAAACACTCTATACTGTACAAACTGTAACACAGACTGCAAGGCACAAATAACCATCTGTTGATGTGTGTAAATAACCCCCATAGAACAGAGCCTTGTAAAGAAAATGGAGATTCAATATAAACTAAATTAAATACATACACAAAATCCTTTTTCACCAGCTCTTTGAGTCAGTTCGTAATAAAATGAACAAGAAAGGCATGTTTAAATGCCTGTCAGACATTCGTTATTTATGTTTTGATTCATTCATAATGTATGAGGTGATGAAAATGAAAATGTGTAGGAGCTCTTAGTGAAACATGCAGTCATTTGTATGAATATTAATGTGTGTGGGTGTGTGAGCACGTCACAACACAATCATATATATACAAATATTTATCTAGGAGATAACCTAGCCATTGTTATGTCATGTAAAACATGAGTAAATACGCAAGAGAAAGCCTTAAATGAGTGTAGCCGTGCAGTGATAATGTAATTTCAGTGAAGTGCAGGGGGTGAATTAATTGCCACTGTTTAACACGTACATGCTTGTAGTTTACACACAGAATAAGAATAAGACAACAGATTAGCAAATATTACATGTAAAGACTATAATACAACATAGAAATAGAGTCTGATCTATTATTTATTTACATTTTGGGCAATTGGGTAGAGCCGAAGTGGACCGTCTACAGGAGCAGCTACCATGACTGAGTGCTGAAACTCAAGAGACCTGTCAATTGAACAAAACCTTTAAAGGTTTAAAATCCTCAAAGAGAGAATTTCCATCACTAACATTGTATACATGAGCTGTTATGAGTCTGTCCCATAACTACAAGATAGTTTTGTAATCATAGATGCCACCAACTAGCCTCTATTAGAAAACAGAATCTTCAGGCATCTTTCCATTTGCTTTAGTACAAAGAATATTTTTAAGTAGCTTGGGGACATTCTATATGCAGATTTTAAGTTAGCACATGACGTACTGATAAAACCGAGGAACATTTATGCTCCTTCATTTCCAAGCCGCGCTGGACCAAACACAAAGTAACACTTATGTAACCTGGATTCAACATGCAGCCATATTCTTCCCAAAACGAGTGCAGCTCTGCAGTTAGCTTAATCGGGATTGATGGTACAGCACATTGGGTCTAAATTTAGTCTCCCCAAGAACATTCCTCTTCTTGCCGTTGCTGTGGGGCGAAGCTGAGGTTTTCAGATCCTCCATGGTCACACGCACAGGATGGGAGGCAGTGAGGCTGAAATGCACTCCTATGTCACACTCTGCCCTTCTCTCCCCCCCCCCATGCCACACTCTCTGTTTCTTTTTTTCTCTGCCTCCCTTTATCTCTCCCATGCACTGGGATTTTGTGGATCACATACTCAGGGAAAACCCCCTGAGGAAAGAAGATTCTGTGTTCAGAGGTCTAATTTCTAGAATCCACTTTTAATGCGGATCATCATAAAATGTAAAGGACAAATCAAGCTGGATCATTAATAGCGTAGACTTGCTAATTTGCATTAGTTTGACACATCATACACTCACAATAAACTGTAAAAACCCAACACTTTCTTCAACAGGGCTATATCACACTGCACCGCTTTAGTAGCACTCTGGGGAGATATTCTCTGTTTTTTAATTTGCATCTGTGCCTCTGCAAAAAAAAAGACACTGAAAGAACCTTCAGGCGAACCACAATTATTTTGCCATGATTTGATTTTCAAGTCAGAAACAGCAGCAAAAGCCATCTCATTACAATACACATTTTACATTTTACATGACAGACTGACTAGCAGTAGTGTCAGTTGTTCTGTCATTGTAGTGAGGCCAAAGTATCGGCAAACTTTTAAATCAAATGCCTAACTGCTTGTCTGTTTTAAAATGAGAATTTGAAGCATTACAGCACGCTCTCACTCTTAAATAACTACAATGAAATAGGAGTGCATTTTTAGAAGGTCTGGCTACATTCATTCTGCCAAAACTACCCTCTCTGACGACGAGGAGTTTTTTGAAACAAGGAAAAACAACTTGTACGCTCTTCACGACCGTGACTGCTCATCAGCTGGTGGCGCATCACGCTGCTTCTCGTGCTGGTGTTCTGTTTCTTCTTGGGTCTGTTTGGGTTAACCACATTTTTTAATTATTGGCCAGTCAATCTGAAATGAGTCAAAGCCTTATTTTTTTTTTTACTGTGCAGTAATGACACCAAACAACTTCTTGCTTTGGCACTGGATACACACACTGGTTGTTTTAAGCTGTTGGAATGAACAAAAATGCTGTGGGTTTTTTTGTCTGGAAAGAAGTCTCAATATTAAATCTTATTTATTTTTCATAGAACGTCAGGCATAGACAAAGAGTTTTTAAATTCAGTTGCTAAGATAGAGATACTGTATGCTGAGAGACAATGGAGTCTGCTCAGTAATAATAAGCTCTGAAAGTGGTATCCAGTGCTCTCTTTCAATAATAAAGTGCCTCTTGGAAAATTAGTCTGGCACATTTAAAATGGATTTTGTTTTGATCCATATCCTTTAAAATCTACGACGCAAAGGATTAAAAAGTGACTGTAATTCAGCAGCAGTTCAATAAAAAACAGTCCGATTTTTCTTGTTTTTTTGTAAAACTGAACATTCTTTTTTAATTCACTTGCTTTGAAGATAATACTTTCTCAATAGTGTGAGGGGAGTGAGTGTCTGTGCTCTTGTTGGTCTGCCCATTGGGAATACAAAGTACAACAGGACCAGTAGTGCCCCTTTAGCTTTAGTAAACTGCACCCTTTGGTATATAATCCCATCTCACTCCCACTTCCTTCAAAACGTGTCACGGTTCTAAGGCAACAAAGTAAAGGATTAAAAAAAAGAACAGATAGAAGAAGACATATTGTGAGGTCAAAGGTAAGCTGTGGAGTGCATTTTCAACTTGAGGGAGTACCTGAAGATGTAAATTAAAAAGATCAAAGATAGACCTAGAAGATAGAATACATACATTACACTGGATGAATGTGCGCTCACCAAACTCAAAGGCTGAAACAATGTAACAATGAAACGTGACAGCACTGTAAGCTACTGTAAGTGAGGATCCTTGTTTGGCTTATGTGCTGGGCAAGCAATTCCCATTCAAATGAATGTGTGGGATCTTAAAGTACGGTAACCAGCTCTTATAATGCATCCACTGATGATAGAGATTTTTGCTGTATGCAAAGGGCAGTAATGCACATCGGATGAAAATGGCGGTAACTCACTGTAATACCATTTTGCCAATAGACAAGAAGAAGAGGACCTTAAGCATATGTAAACAATGCACGTTTCAAAGCATTAAAAAATGCTGTAAATGTTTTATGAGATAGAAAATACATTCAATGTTGTATTTGCTGGGCCTTAAGGATGCACAGAAGAAATATTGAATGTAAATAAAGCTGTGTTTGTTTACAATGAGAACTCCACAGGGTACCTTTAAAAAAATAAACCTAGAGATTTCTCTGAAGAATGTGACACTTGGAGCAGTATGATAAAAAACAAATCCATATTGTGTTGTTGTGTTTCTAAGCTGGGGATATAATCATTATTTGTTTTTCATTCCGAATTCATTTCATTTCCTCAAATAGCTAAAAAGGAAGAGTGATTATTTTGTCTTTTAACAAGCCCCACTAAGATTTCATATTCTGAGTTTCTAAACTATCATGAAGTTACTTGAAAAACAGGATATATTCATTCCTGAAATACTCAATCAGGTTAGATTTTACTCAATAAATAGGGTTTTGGGTTGGAAACCTTTAATTATACCCTTTTTCAAATTATATTTTATAGCCAATTAGGCTTACCTACTACTCTTGAATTTAAATTTAAAACAACTTCTCATTAACCAGTTTAATGATAATTTCTAGGAGGTCATAAGGCCACTGCTCCTGATCTCACGGTGAATATAAATACCAGTGAGGGGGATAATCAATGAGAAATTAATGCATAAATGACTTGATTGCTCATTTCCAGTCTGGAGGCTACATTTCATCCTAAAATAAAAAGCTATCTGTTACGCACACACATGTGCTCCCACCCTAACCAACACACACACTCACACACCCCTGCTGTTTTATCTAGGGATGTTTCTCTGCTGATAGACCAAATAAGTTCAGTTCTATTGTATGATGCAGCATCCCAGAGGCTGCTAGTCAAGGTTATTGATCAACACTCACCTCCATAATTACATTGCCGTCTATTTAATTTGCTGTTAAGCTCCTCGTTAATTACCCTGTTTTCCATCTGGGCATAGCTATTAATCTCTTAGTCTTTGATCTGTTTAATATGCCTTGTGGACTACTCTTGACATCTACAGTTGTCTGAACACATTTGGAAGTCCACTGACTTGTTTTGTTAATGTCGATGGACTAGAGGAAGAGAAACGTACGCAAGCAGAATGCAAGAGAAAACCCGTTGTGTATATTTGGTGGAGAAACAAGAGAATATTTCCGACTGAGCGATCTTTGAACTCTTGACAGCAGAAAATACCTCAGAGTGTGTATGTGAACTGGCGTTTAGTAAAAAAAGACTGTGGAATTCATCTAAAATTGAGATCTTCTTTGGGATGTTTCACACTTGAGGGAGGAGGAAAAAGTAAAAAAATTAAATCTGGTCTCTGTCCAACCTTTCTCTTGCAAAATCAGAAAGCATCTACGCATCATTTTGAAAACTAATCTTGAGTGCCTTACCCACCGTGAAAACTGACTTTCAGACTCAATCTCCCCAGCAATCAATCTTCCCCTGGCAGGGTGAGTCTGTCGAAAACTAGGAGCCGTGGCAATGAAGAAAGTAACGTTTCAATTTCTCTCTTCAACTCTTAGTGGCACCAAGCATATGTTAGCCTTGGCACTGGATGGGACCATTATGAATGGGCAACACGGGTGTTCTTTGTGGAAGGAAATGGAAGAATGAAATAATTCATCTTTGCTCTCTCTCAAACAGGTAGATGAGAAAAGATATTTGTAGGGGTTGCAGTGGGCATGAAGTTACAAAAAAGAGGTCAACTGCTGTTGTATTTTATGTTGGAACTACTGAGGAAAGACATGACAAACTTTATGTTTGAATGAATTGCTCTTTATATTGTATGCATGTGGGACTTATTGCATTCCTGGCTTGATAAGAGATAGTACCTCACAATGTTCGGCATCTCTCAAATATGATTCATGATGCTTTAGGCCACCAGAAAATCAAAAAGTTTGATGAAAATGTCATGCTAATTGGAGTTTCTGGAAAAGGCTTTCATCAGAGGCAACTTTAAGACAAACTTATATGGTGATCCAGTCCCTCTCTGCAACTTTCATGACCACTTCCTTAATGGCCAGCTCACAGAGGAACACAGTATGTGAATGTTAGAGAGTTCGTTAGGAACAGCAGGGTGCTCCTGATAAAGAACTGGGATTTTCAGTTAACCAGGCCATGGCAAACATGTGACAAATGAGACAAATGCTGTGAAGCATTGTGTGATAATGTTCATTGTCCTTAAATGGTTGTTAATTGACATACAATAAACTGACTACAATTTTGATAATTGATTAATTATTTAAGTCATTCATCAAGCAAAAATGCCCAACAATTTTCTGGTTTGTTTCTTAAATGGGACAATTTGCAGGCTTTTTGTTTTATAAATCAAATATGTCTGGGTTTTTGACAAAATGAGCCATTTGAATACATCACAAATGTTGTTTTACATTATATGTAACAAATGACTTGATAATGATTATCAAGATCACTTGATAATGACAATAGTCATTAGTTCCATCCTAAATATTATTCGCAATACAAACATCATATATTGGAAATATATAGGTCTTTAGCTGTTTCAAGGTGTTGCTGAGCAAGTCTGAATTGCCAGCTCTGGTTGGCTTCCTCGTGGGGATTGGCCAAATGTCAAGAGAAAGAACTAGAAAAAAAAAGAGAAAACCCCTAGAGAAACTAGAAACTAGAGAAAACCCCTTCCAGTACATCTATCTCAAATTAGTGACAAAAATCAATGGGTGAGGTGCTTATCAGGAGCACGTTAATAATTCATTGCAAGCCCATGGCAGGTGTATAATTGATCAAGGGGTGATAAGTTGTGCTGATAAATATTTCAAGGATGGCTAAGAGAGAAAGAAGGAGCCCTCGCTTGTCAACAGATCCCACAGTCAAGCGTTCTTGATAGGAGACTGGTCTTACTGGGTCTCCCTAATTGTGCAGTCATTTTCCCTGAATGCCTGTGGGTTGTGCTGATGGCTCTCACAGAGATGATGGAGATGGCTCCCATGGTGAAGATCAAAGGGCTGGAACATGTACAGGCTAGCTAAGAGTATTTTGTTCTGGTCTGTGGATAAACTCTGACATCCCAAGGGCCAGACCCTTGCAATTGGTTGTGCTACGGGGGGGGGGGTTGCTTCAAGAGGACACACTGGTAAGACATATAACAGTCACTTGTAAAGGATTGATTGTGGCTCTCTACTCTCACTGAATGTATTTTCTGTGTCGGGAATTCATAACATGTAGCTGATTGGCATACAATATCTGTGATCTAACATGGTGGTCTAACCGAGTGGTAGAAACAACCCTCAAGATGATGATGTCACAGAGTACTGGAGTACACCTGTACATCACTGGTTACCCGGTCACATTAATCCAGTCAGATCAGCACCAGTGCTGAACTGGTGGATTCCTCCTTCCCGGGTCCAGCATTCTCTGAAACAGACCCTACATAAACCCAAAGTGCATACATTCATTTTCAAAACAAGAAAATCAATGCAAAAGAGCCCCGAGCACAGTCAGAACTAGATAATTAGACCTGATTTAAAATCAAATCCCACTTCAGGTCCTAGGTTGGGTTTTGCAGGGACTAAGAGGATCATGAAGCAAGATGCATCATAATCTGACTGATTTACCAGCTCTGCTAAACAATTTCCTGGGGGGAAATGCTTTGAAACAACCATGGCATTAATGTGTAGATTGTTTAATGCTGTAGCAGGTATAACTATTCCATATACTGCTGACTAGTCCCATGTTTGCCTCTAAAATGTCATGGAATAAACATACAGTTTAAAATGTTAATATTCAAATGAAATACTAGTAATTTAAACTGCATTAAATGTATCTTCTCTACTATGCACCATTGTGGTATGGTGAGAATAATTCTGCAGCATATTGAGGGAGAATCAAACTGTGCTTTTCACAGAAATAAAAAATAGACAAATCCATACTGCACACAGAAAAACTGATAACAGAAAAATACATCACACAGTAAACACATAAATTATCTTTTCAACACAGAACCTGCACAATGGCTCTCATTTGTTATTTCCACTGCTTTTAATTGTCGCGAATAAGATACATGACATGTCTCATTGTAGATGATTAATTGCCATCAGACAGTGCTGTGAATGCGAGAGACAAATGAAAAATGGGAAAATAATCTTCATAGCACATGTGCAAGCCTGTGTTTTATGTGGGAGGGCATACGTATATATTTTATTAAATCGAATTTAACACCTTAATCCATCGGCAGTACCCATGAACAGAGAAAACTATGAATATTCATCGGCGTACACAGCGAGTGAATACAATTTAATTCATGAAGTTGTTTCTGAAATTTCCATCTTGATTAGTTAACACTGAACAAAACAGGGGAAACAACCACAATGTAATTCATTAACAGAGTAACTACTTTCTAAACACTGTTCACTTTGGGGAGACAAAAAGAAAAATGCATTTAGAATTGAAAAAGTACTTATGTAAAATGAGATTATATAACTGGTTAGGTTGTCTTTGTAAGTAATCATTTTGTGAAAGAAGATCTTTTTACTTATGTCACTAAATTTCGACATGTTTTCCTTAATGGGAGACCTGTTTTTTCACATAGCACCATGTTGACCTCTGAGGGAACAACAAAAACAATCTAACCCCTCACTGTTGCACTGGATTTGCACAGACACTGCTTTTCGCCTTCAACTGGAGCAGTCATTGAATGAATCCTTCATAAATTAAACAAATATGAAACACTCATAATTAGAAGCCTGAATAACCACAGATTGAACCTGAACGTCGACTTGTGTTTGTTTTTTAATTAGAATAAATTAACAGTGTTCGGCTTTCTTTAGTAGGAATTTTCCAGCGGGGTGGGAGGCGTCAAATGAAATAGCAAGGGGACTCTGTTTCACTGGGAGACAAACACAACTTGAATAAAGGCAACTCAGATGATACACAAGCTGAGTGATCTTATTTGGTACATACGTTCTAAAAAAGACTGTTTTGCTGGTAATAAAGCGCAGGATGAGTAAAAGCTGTTTTTCAAAACAAAATCTATCTAATTTGCACAGGCTTTGTTAATGGATGCCGTGACTCTTGCGAAAGTCTTTTTAAGAGCGTGTCTTCAGTGAGGCTTTGAATATCTTCAGAAAGGTCAAGGTCACCTACGTATAATGAACAAAATATAGCTTTGAACTGTCAGATAAAAGCGTTTCTCTTTAACAGAAGTATCTATTACATATAGACTATAACTTGTGAAGTCTGCATCACCTGGTGCAGTGACACCACCTCATCAGCAACCCCCTGGTAAAGTTAAGTACAGTGTATTCATGTTACATATAAATAGTCTAAAATACTGCAGGAGACAGTACTTCATAGAAAAGACTGAGACTATGTAATGAAAGGGGAACCTTGGGAATTAGCTGAAGTATATAATTCTGTAAGACACAAGAAATTTAATCTAATGGCAAATGATTAAAATTGAGATGAAATTCTACCCACTGCTCCAATTAATTACTTCCATATATTCACAGCTTTTCAAAAAATATTCAAATCTTTTAGATAATATATATGATCCCTGCTCTGCTTCAGATACCACCTGGATTAATTTCATATTCTAATCTGAGGAATTGAGCATCAAGGCTAACAATCTTTGACTGTCTCCGGCTCTGTGCCCACATTTGAATGACCCCCCACTGTGGAAGAGAGGATTAAACTGTAATATGAATCCTTTAGTCTCCCTTTAGTAAATTGAACTGAGTTATGCACCCGACCTAGGCAACATTTTTTATGCTGTAATATAATTGAGAGATCATGACTCAACTGGAAGACGCAGATGGAGATTGTGAAGTACCTGACCTTACCTGATTCCTATTGACAGAGCTCCCTTTTAAAGATTGAATTATGGCTTTGCCATTTGTGCCTTGGATCCCATTTTCTAGAGCCATGGGCCATATGTTAATGGATGATTTTAATTAAATATTTCCAAGTTTAAACTTTTTAAAGACTTTAAATGACTTCAGCTATGCAGCTACAGGCAAAGTAATATTCTTTACTGCTGTTGGTGGGATATCCGAACCACTGGTAACCTTCTGGGCAGGAGAATCAATATCTAACCAATGGGGGCACGTAATACGATAATATTGGGCAATTATCGGTGCAGGGGTATGATTAGTATCATCGTTGTTAACCTCTCAGCTTTCAGCAGGGAAAAGAAAAGCTGCTTCTCATTGAATATTTCATGAGTGCACCACAGAAATGGAGGAGAAAAACTAATTTGACTCGTCTCAAAAGGACCAAATCTCACTTTTTCTTCCTCTGGATTTGATGCTGTAATTGAAATTTGAGAGCACAGCACATTACAAAACTCCTTTATTACAGCAGAGCACCTGTACACTGTAATCATTTTCATGCTGGTTGAACACATATTGGCATGAGCTTGTTCCAGAGCTTTCAACCATATTGCATGGTCTTCATTAGCAGATGCAGTTTGCTCAGTTTGTTTGTTTGTGAGCTCGGCAGCTGTAATGACTTCTCATCCATATTGACTTAGAAGTTAAGCATTCAAGGACATTCTCAATGATGAAAATACTAGTTTGTCAAAAAGAATCCCAATTGTTGTGGTTAACTGATACAGCTGAAAGCTCAGGAAAAGCTAACAAGAGCACCTTGAGTTAGTTTTGTCAAACTAAAATCAATATACATAGAATGCAGCCAATAAAACATTTATTAATGCAGTTAATGGTTTCCAAATTTAGTTTTGTATCTGTGAACATCCTGATTCCTACCCAACATTCACTGATAATATTGTGTCGCTAATATGTCTAAAATTGGCTCAAGGAGTCTACTATAAATATGATACATATATTTAAAAAAACTACATGACCTTCGGGACGCCCAACAATAGTGCACAGATAAAATAAATGTTTTCTGTATGCCCGGAAAAGGAGCAGGACTGTCCATAAAGAACTACTTTTCTCACTGCAGATGACTACCTAAATACATAAATGGCCACTATTTTGTGAGCTCTTATAACCTCTCTCTGACATTCTCCTCGTGGATGACATCCAAGCAGACAATATCACTCAGTGCCTCTGTATCCTGTTGGGCTGAGATGACTATCTGCAATTTCCACAAGGCTTCTCAGATCTTTTCTTGGATTGGCCATGATTGGATAAGTGGTGGAGAATATGATCAACGGCCTCTCTTTACCAATAATGCCTTGCAGTAAAATAAAAGAATCACAGGTAGAGGTCCTACCTGTGATTCTTTTATTTTACTGTGATAAATCTTGGCCATAAAAGGCCCTCTCATCAGGTAATTAATCTTGCAGGGGTTAGTTAAATTTCATGCTAGTGCATAAGTTCAAAGGCACCCACTGAGATTACTGAACTCAGCAACTTTTGTACGGCAGTGGCTCTTTTGCTGTCTTTGTCAAATATGGTAGCCGAGTCTAGTGCATTAAAGAAAGGAAACTGACAATTTCACAGAGAAAAACAGGGAACACGTTATTTTGCTGAGCCAAGAGCTTCTACTGTTTTCAACAGATGGAGAGAAAAGTTTCACTGTTTCCCTCTTATTGACAGTCATTGAACATCATGCTGGGAATGAAGCTGTGCTGTGCTCCAGACATTTTTGCAGTTGCCTTTCATTCATTATTCAATGCGGTTATAAAAGTGTAAAATGACTGCTCTTTGCCAATAACAATCTTCTCGCCAGTTTTTACACACTCGCACTTATTTTTTCACCTCTTGCTGACCCGGGTTCAACTGTCTCCTCTGAAAGAGCGTCAGCACCACGCTGTGTGAGAAGTGCAACATTTTCTACGTGGCATATCACTGGAGGTGTCTGGTGCCACTTAAACATTCACACCCTCTCCCAATGTCATGGTACGCTTCGTCCAACTCTCAGCTAAGGGACAAGCCAACAGGTCGCAGCAAAACATCCTTCTGTTTATCTGGCCATTGTGCTACCACTGTGCAGCCCTCAACCGTGGGCGCACTGTTAAGCTGCAGTGCAAAGCAAAGTCACTCCGCTGAGTTGTTATTGTTGTGTCAACTTTGCTGAATGCCTGACTACCTACTATCAAAGACAACCTTTTTCTGCTTTGAAGAACATCACTATCAATACAAAAACAGTACATTTTACCTTCAGCTCATCCTCTTTAACCCTTGTGCTACCTTGTGGAGAAGAAACTGGGTCAAGACAATGGGCCACTGGGTCAATATGACCCGGCATGGTAGCACAAGGGTTAAGACACACTTACAGTACAATATATTGCTTTGCTATTTTGAATTGATGTATTTTATACTTTGTTTCATTTCTGTTATTTTTATTTGCCATATTAATGTTTTGTACTAAACTGAACACTTTGTAACTATTATTTAGAAAATTGCTGTAAAAGGAAATCTTATTTATTTACATTCTTCTGCAATGTAATGCACACTTGTAACCCATTATTAATAAAGCTGAGTGATATCCTTTTATCCTTTAGTTTATGCAAAATCCCATAAAGAACAATCAAACTCATCTGCAGATTTGAGGACAAGAAACTGCAGTACAGAAACATTAAGGATATGTTTGTAGTAATTTACAGTGTTGGTATTACAGTTTTACAAATTATATTTTAATATTACATATCTTGGTCACAATTCTTTACAAAACAAATGGATACTTATCTAAACTATGTGTTTATGATTTGTGTTTATGTACACAAAGTATATCTCCTAATATATCATTGTTGGCTCTCAGAAATACTGATATAGATATGTAGGAATACTGATGTAGTGTACTGCAGCGAAACACTAGACTAGGATCAACACTGATACTGACCTCGTGGGGTGTATTTTTTGCCATGATGTGACTGATCCACATAAAATACAGTTTCTTTCTTATTGTCATTATCTTAATGTTTTCATGTCTGTTTCAACTGTAACTACTGTTAAGTGCCACAGTAAAGCCTGAACCCATGTTACCGTACATAAAAATTAATCCAAAGAGTATACATTTTAAAATTGGAAAAAATATATATGAACATTGGTATACCTGAGTTTAGGTATTGGAATCTGTATCAGGAGAGAAAAAGTTGGATACATACCTACCATTGGCAACCTTCCACTGTTCATCATTCAATCATACAAAACTCTTAATTTAATCATTTTAATGTGAAATAATTTATTTGGACAACAGATATCTGTAGGAGTAATAACACGATCATGCAGCCCTTATTAAGTAAATCCCACCTAAAAGAAACTGTGTGCAGACATTTTTCCAAAGAGCAGTTGTGGACTTCAGAGAGTTACAGTAAAGGACAAGGGGAAGAGAACAAACAGAAGAAGAAAATAGTTGAAGATGTGGAGCTAAAGGTGGCAAAAAAGAGTTTATGGTGGGGTTGCAGATAATGCACAGCAGACCCATTCCAGGTAATACAACGCACAATTGGACCGGTTATCCTCAGAGGAGAATCACTCCATCTCACGCCATCAATTATTCATTGCCCTTGCTCTCTCTCTCCAGCATGGTTACAAGACAAAAGCTTTCTCTTGGAATTGCGGCTGAAATAGGAGAAAAGCTCTTCCCCTCAGTCTGACAGTTTCCAACAAAACATGTGTAAAGGTTTCTTAGTAACAGACTCAATATAGTAGGGACATAACTGACTGAGATTTTACCCAGAATAGAGGAAACAACTATTAATCAAGTTAAAACATGAAAAGAAAAGAAAAGAAATATATGCAAAGTGCATGTAATAATAGCAAGTTCAATATACCCTATATCTCCACGTCAGCAAGAGAAAGCCAGGAGCTTAAAATGTAAAGCCAATGAAAATCTCTCAGAGCTGATCAGCTGGTATAGCCCACCATTGGCGAAATATGGGGCGGATATTATTCATGAGTGATAATGGCTTATCATGTGAGGTCTGAAAAGTATGGATTTATGTTATTGTATGCCTCACATCAATCAACCATAAATAATGATGCAGCACACTATGTAGTGTCACACACACATACATACAATAAGCTCATATTCAACAGTCGAACGCCACTGGTCATTATGGAGACACAACTGAACCCTTCATCACACTGATCCTGTTGTCACTGTAGACATAATTAACACAGTCTTGCTGGATAATCCTTAATTATTTGCCAGTGAACTAGATGACACTCGTTTATTGTTGTTATGGGAGAGCTGTTGAGACCAATCAGAGGATCAGGAAATCACTGATAATCAGTCTGGGCAAGTAATAAAGTTAATTCCTAATTTAATTGGCATTCCTGACAGAAAGGGATTAATCCATATTCACTTATTTCATATTGGGGAACTTTATGAAGGTTATTCAAAGTCACTGTCTTCCAGGAATGTGCTGCAACAACAACTGTTTTCATTGGCTTAACTGTCCTTTCAATTAAAATCGCCTCATTAAAGCTGATAGAATACATTGTTTGATTATACTGTAATAGGTGAAACTAGAAACTGGAAAGTAAGGGAAAAGGTTAGAGTTCAAAGCAATAACATATTTTTATATATATCCAATAACATATATTTCTAATATACAATGCTGGTCCTCTTCTCCACAACTGTCCAATAATACAAACTTCTCACCAGTAAATTCAATTCAGTTCAATTAATGTTGCCATATCATAAAAAAGTTATCTCAGGGCACTTTTTGTTGAGCAGAAAGGTGCAACAGTAGGTGCAACCATAGATTCAATTCAATTCAATTCAATTCAATTTTATTTATATAGCGCCATATCATAACAAAGTTATCTCAGGGCACTCAATCACATGGAGCCGGTCGAGCCCAACTTCCACACACACAAAGACC
>JAVQJL010084138.1:0-14344 GCA_036024295.1 Nannoperca obscura
GCGACAATGGCAAGGAAAAACTCCCTTTTAACAGGTAGAAACCTCGAGCAGAACCAGGCTCTAGGTGGGCGGTCATCTGTCTTGACCGTTTGGGTTGAAAGGTGGGGCAGGGAGCAGGAGAAATTATCTCCTCTTGTGTTTTGTTTCACTCCTATCCTAATTGTTTAATTGGTGTACATCAGGGGTCATCAACTACAGGGCCAGAATTTTTCAAAGCAGACATTGTGGGCAGTACATTCAAATGTGTATATATAAGCTTAATTAGCCTAATATTGTTCAATATTCTAAAGAAACAGATACATAGAGAACTAGACCGTTAAAATATGAAACGAATTGCAGAATGCTGACAGATTGATTTTGTGCTCACAATCTATATCTCCAAAATCTGTGATGCTGACAATACATGCTCAAACTAATGAAACCAACCAGCTGAACATTGCAGAGAAAGCAAAAAAAGAAAAATTTTCAAGAGAAGCGACAGTTTACTAAATTATGTCACATTCATCAGAGTATACTTTCTTAAATGCACCTATTGTGTGGCTGTAGCCAATTACTGTGCTAGTTGGTCAATGAGAAGTAAAAACGGCAGGTAAAAGAACACTAACTAAGGCAGTGAAAAGTTATAGATGGCTGAGTTTGAGTTTAATGATGTACTTTGCCATTGGATTACCCCTGTGAAGAGAAGTATCTACTACTGTGTAAGAGCCGTGTGTTGTGTTATGTTTTGGCTAATCTTTTTCGGAAGCAGCTTGTTTAGTTAATCAAAGTGTTTGTTAGATCAAGAGGTTTAGTATTTTTGTGTTCGCAATTTACAGTTTGTTAAGGAAATGTAAACTGAAATGAAACATTCAAACTCATCTTAAGCTAAATAGCCTTTAATGTGTTTGCACATGCTGTGTGACGGACATGTAGATAAGAGTAATAGTAAGTATGTGTACTTTAACATTATTTAATTTAATTTTATGTAATTGATGTGTATATTTGCAACAGTGTCGTTGCTATTGTGTGTATGTCTCCAATTTAGTTTTTATGTTAAGGACCAATTTAAATGTATGCAGGGAGAACAGAATCCCTCGACTATGGGTATAAATGTCTGGATGTTGATGCTAAACGCAGGCTGATAATATGGAGATTTTTCCTTACATTAACAATATGCATAACAGCAACTAAAGCATATGGCACTGTTTATCCAGTCATTTCATTTATGTTGTTCATGTCAAGCATAAAGCCTATGATTTGCTCTCGTCTATTCATGGTCAGTTATATATTGTTCAGTGGTATTAAAAATACAAATACTGTTGAACGCACATAAATATAGCCAGGTTATTCTCTGTAGTCTGTCTGTTCCCCTCAGACCACACACATATGTCTGCCATTAAACTGGTAAAGGAAGTTTCTGTGTGTGCTGTGTGTTTTTGATTAACACCTGATTCCACTTACAAAGAAGTGATCTCCGCCATACCAAACCATTGGAACTGAAAGCATTCAACATTCACAGTCTCTCCATCGATCCTGTTTAAACTGTGTAAAATGTGATTTTCCACACAAATTGGCGATCCTCTTTAATCTCTTATGGATTGCTTCAGCATTCCCTGCTTTAGTGTGAGGCCACTCAGGAGGGAATCAGCCTGAGTGATGTGCAGAGTGGTTTAGCTTACCCCTGAGAGTGACACCTGAGGAGAAGCACGTGTAGATATCAATATGTGGGGGAAGGGGGATGAAAGGAAGTGATTATGTTTAGTGTCTAATGGATCTTGAAGGAATTGTAATCAAAGGCTGATCCCTATTCATCAAACTAACTCCACTCTCTCAGGAGAAATTTGGAAATGGGGTGGTCCTCACACTTTCATGCAAATGAGAGATCGAGTTGTACTGGATGGTTTCTTTCTTTGGGTTTTAATCATTTCAGCTTCATGTTGCTTGGTGAGAGACGCACATGTAAAGAAGTGGCAGAGCTTGCTTAAGTAATTCAAATGGAAGTACACTTTGAGTCTCTTATGGTCTTGATCTGTGATTAAAAGCCACAATAAATGGTTCGGTTTCATAACCTCAAAAGCACATTAGCAATCTTTCAGTGCAGGCAGATGGAATTTATGAGGTAGTAGCAATTTAATATGGGAACATTATTTGCAAAACACATTTGAAATACAAGGCACAAATTAAACACATATAAGAAATATGAATATAGTTCAGGTCATAGAGAAACCAAAATATTGTAGTGAAATGACACATCCTTCCCAATATGGTTGGGTGACAATAATGCACTGTACTGTGTACTGGACATATGAAGATTTTTCAACCACTAAAGACTTTGCTACCATTTCCACTGAGGTAGCTGAATCTGTATATGTATCTAATAGAGCCGGTTATATCAGCTGATTGCTACAGAGCTCAGGACTTGACACCAGTGATTATAGTTCACATCATGAGTCCTGTCTTGTTAGCTTGTTAGCTTTAGGCAACAAAAGCACTTATGTGGTGCAAGTGAGGGGAGATCGTTGTTTCAGTTAAATATTAATAAACACATTGTGTCTCTTGCTTTAAATGACTGCAGTTTTTTGTTCTGTATTAAACTAAGACCGCAATCTTTTCTAACCCAATAATCTAATCTTTGCCTAAACATAATCACAAAAGAGTTTAATAATGCTGTAGTCACTGCGAGCAAATATTGCACAGCTGGAGCACCTGCTACGATCTTAACCACTCTGCAGCATCTATTTTTGCCTTGGAGTTTGGAGAATAGATCACATTATATGTGCAAAACACAAACAGTTTGGGTGCACACTTGCCACTGTTAGTGCTTTAATTTTTTTATTGACATTGATGTCCTCCAGTTGTGTGTATTTTAAAAAGGTTGGGAGGCACGACAAAGTTCCCCTCTCTCCAGAAGATGCTATATAGGTAATACTGAACCTTTGAACCTTTTTTATTTTCCAATTTTTATTTCAGTTAGCAATTTCAGCATCACACATTTCTGCATCACTATAGCTAACCCTAACCCCATGTACTGTTGGACAACACATGCTCAAAAAACCTGCATTTATAGACCATACAGATTACTTAAAGCCCAGTCGATCTTGCATGCCCAGACAGTTAAACTATGTCTATTTACTCCAGGTGGCAGCTGTTCATCAGTCAACTTGTCCGATAGGCATGTTTTATTAAAGTTTAAGTACAAACTTTGGTAGAGCACAATAACACACTGAATGCAGTGATAACGGTTTATAGAACGAAGTAAAAATAATACAATAAAAATAAATAAATTGTTCATATAAATGGTGTGTGGGCGTGTTAAAATGTCTCATTTAAACCAGGGAATATTTTATGGTGAGAACATTTTATCTGGTATAGGATCTTTTTCAACATGAGGATAAAACTAAAGGGATGGACTCTCCTCTTCTCCATGACATGAGCCAAGATGCACTTTGAAATGAGATATGAGAGAAAAAGCCTTGTGATTGTGAAAAACGAAACACCAGTCCAACACTCCACCTGAGTTGTCTCTCCAAGCGTCTAGTTGGACGTAACAGCAGTGTTGTGGCAGTGCTGTTTCACTGCAGCCTGCTATATCGGATCACTTAATCCACCCAATCATTAATGCATTTCCAATGTGTCCATCTGATAAAGGTTTCCGCTTAGGATGATCCTTTTTCTCCACTCAAGCCTCTGCTCTCCCAGCTCCTCCAAGCAGAATTAAGGGAAATTGAGATGTCATTTATGATGGCGGACCCAATCAATTTCCAAGGGTCATTGGAGGACAGGGGAGCGGAGGGACATGAAATGAAATGAGATGCACCTTCAGTAAGTAGTAACAGGGTCCGATGTTTTTAGGAGTCGCCGGAGCACCCGCACACAGGGGAATAGTTTACGTACACCGGTGATTTTATTAAATATAAACAACACAACCAAGGCTCTTGCCACTCTGCTAGAAAACAACTTAGGACTTAAGGCTCTGGGAGCATGCTGCTGGCATATATAATCACCAGGAGAGAGACTCCAGCCTCACTGCAGGGGAGATAAATAGACAAGATTACTAATTACCAATTTACCTGCAGCTGTGACTGCAGCACTGTGCCTCCACTGATGTCTCCAACCCAGACAGATAGAAAAACACCACACACCCCTGCCACGGTACAGTCAGGCTGTGTTTGGAATAACGCACTATTCATTCAAAGTATGACGTCAAATCGACTATGTAATGCATTCCAACTGCATAGTAAGTGGATTTATGCTAGATTAGCAATACTCATGCTGAGTATGCGGCATGAACTTACTGGACATACTCAACCGTCCCAAAATGGATTGCGTCTCTTGGGTCGGTAATGTTGTGATTGATATAATAATGTGATGCAGTCACAGTGTGAACAGTCTGCTGGTAATGGTATATTTAATTGTTCATTTTGTAGGCAGTATGCAGTACACACTGATTGAGTATGTAGTAGGTAGTATGTTAGCATGCATTTTTGGACCATTAGTGGCAGACAGTCAATTTTGAGTCTGCTGCTGTGTCTCAAATCATGTGCTTCCGTTAGTACACTTACATGCAGTATACTGTGTACACTATGTACTGACTTGTGTAGTGCATTAATTTTGACAAGGCAGTGTCTCAAATCGAATACTGCTGTTGTGCACTCAACGGAAATGATGATCTCAACCTTTTAATGGCAGATTTTAACCGGGCGGAGCATTATCTCCAACATTTTACTGCGATTGCCGCACACCAAAATATCTGCCAGCTCATTTGCTCACTTGACTTTCCTTCAATTATATAAAAAAATTATAAAAAATGAACGTATGGTTACTTTTAGCTGTAACAATTGCAACTACGACTGTAATTTTCTTACATTGGTGGTCTCTCCTTCCGGTACATAGCCTGCGTGTTAGGGAGGAAGGCAGAGAAAGAGGAGTCCAAACATGAAGGGTGGATATTTGGAGAGTACTATACTTACAGACTAATATGAGTACAGAGTGGGGCTACAAGACATTAGTACAGATGGTCACATTGACATTGAGGATACACTCAAGTGCTGAGTAATGTGCCCACCATGTTGCTGGGATAAATGATGAGAATCAATACTGAGATAAATTCAGTAACCTCTTTCATGTCATCTGTGATGAGTTAAACAAAGTCTGTTTACTGCAAAACAGTACAACAAATCAATCAGTAGATAGTTTTGCATGTAGATACTGAACCTGATTTCGCTTTTTAAAGGAAATAGGATAATATCTTCAAGCCATTCAAGGATTACTTCAGTTCTATGCCTGTGGGAGGAGACAGTCAATTTTATTACCCTCAAACTGCGTCCTTGAACTGCATCTTTGATTGCCTTCTGATGTTATAGCAATAGATCACAGAATATCATGCAAACCTCAAGACTTTCTTTTATTTCATCTCTTTCCAGTTACTGGAGAATGCTCTAATATTGCCTTAGAACTTCAGCACATACAACAAACACCACTGAAGATAAACTGTACATACTGTACATGCACATGTGCACACAGGGCAGGGCACCAGGTGGTGAAGTGAGGAGGGACATGTACCTTCAACTGGAGGGCACGGGTTTAAGGCTAAGTGATGATAAGCATTCATCCTGCTGAAGTGTCCTTGAGCAAAACACTGAATCTCTACCAGCCTCAGGGGTGTCCTTCTCTAGCTGACGCAGCAGTCTGACTTGCCTGCAGACAAGGGTAAGCAAAAAGAGAATTTCCGTACGAGGATCAATAGAGTATAGCGTAATTATTAGACACAGAGACCTTTGCCCTGCTTCTTGTTACCATAGGGACAACAAAACCAGCATTTTCTGTTCAAACCATGGTTCTGTAACAAATAAAACACTGCAGTGCCCAGTGATAGTTCGCGTTGGGTTTGACATAACTTGTAGCACATATTCATTTGATCCATTATTAATGCAAGAATATTGACTGGATCAGCTTTAAATTGTATGCGCGCACACTTTGTAGTAATTCAAAACATCTACGTCAATATCCTATGCTATTGTCTCCCTGTTTTTTCATTTTTTTGCTTTTCTTTGTCTCAATTCCCAAGGCATGTCAAACCATTTGTGATAGTAATGTGGAGTGGATTACAGTTATAACTGTTATAAATGGCAAACATTGCACCAACCTATCAAAATTCCCTGCAGGATATGTATCTGATTTTTGAAGAAGCAGACAAGTGGCAATTGCCCCGGGCATTAGAACTTACTGCTTGTGAATAAAGTGAGTTTCTAATGGGTCACTCTACTGCATCACCTGAGGCCATGTTGAAAATACCAAGGGAATGACTAGGGGTGAAGACGAGAGAGAAAGAGAGAGAGAAGGACAATTATTGTTATATCCTAACTGTTCACGTTCCCTAAGGCTACAAGTCACAGTTCCTCGTGAGAGGTGAATGAAACAATGCAGACTGATAAGGGAAGTGCATGCATGTCTGTACATTTGTCTAATTGTCTTTCTACAGTAAAGAATAAATCCCTGTGGGGTTGTTTTAATTTTGAGACCTCTAGGGTTATCTCTGTCAGAGCATCACTGTAGTTATGATTACCACAAAACTCAGCTGGTAGAGGTAAAAAAAAAAAAGTTGTACTGGAGGCACATGTGGACATTTATTTCATTTTTATAACCCCTGACACTGACTGATTTTGTCTCCTGACCATGCACCCCTCTGCCACCACCTTATCTTGATAAACATCATCCATCCATCCTCCCTTCCTTCCTTCCTTCCACATGCAGGCTTTTTTCTCGAGATGACCCAAAACGTTTCTAATTATGATCTTCTCCCACAGGAGTAACCGGCTGCCAGGGGCTGGTAGAGTTCACTGAACCCGCAAAGTGTACAGCTGTTATCTTTGACTGGTGGCCAAAAACAAAATTAGAGCTTCAGTAGAAGGCGTGTGTAAATTCTGTCTGCTTAAAATACAGTGGCTAACCAAAAAAATAGAATTTGGTTTTTGTCTTTAACAACTTTCTCTTAATCTGATGACAAACAGAGGCAATAACCAACAACATATTTTTCATTAGGAGTTTAGTGAAAAATATTCAGGTTCATGCACAGACACAGCATGAGTTTAAGGGCCTGTGTAAACACTAATATACGCACACACTCTTTCTTTCCAGAAGCAATTAATGCCACAAACATTTTGAAGGCTTTTTTGCTGTGCCAAGACCAGGTACAATATCACCTTTCATCCTGATGTTTAAGACACAAATCCAAAATGCTATGAGTTCAGTGGCTTCATTAAACTAAAGTGTACTGCGATGCATACTGCACAAAGGCACAGATTGTGATGTGTTTAAGAGCTGGGACCAGCAAATTATTCATTTAGAGATATTCTTTTAAAGAATAAGTAAACAGGATGCGCATACTGTAAAAACACAGGAGAAATTAACAAGCCATGCACATATAGTAACACTAAGAAAACTGGACTTACTATGGTGAGTGATTGTGGATGGCTGACCACAGTGGAGGTTTTGTAGGACCCTGATTGCTTCTATCACAAGCATTTTTTCAGCAGACTTGAGCAGTGCATTTTCACCTGCTGTATCTCTGCCATGGTTGGCCTAATTCTGACATCTGTACTCCTGGCCAAAATAATCACATTTAGAAAAAAGCCGACTACAGGAACAGTGTTACTGTAAGCTGTAGGTGGGATACAACAGTATGGCTGAGGTGATTTCCTATGTCTATTTCTGACTGTGCCAGCACTTAAACAGGAACTGAGATGATTATTCCTGCTATCTGGGCACCAATCCATTTTAAATGCTAAGTTTGAACAATTGTTTCACACTCATACACTCATTGAAAGTGTTTTCACAAACACAGAAGTGAGTGTTGCATCTCTGTGGTTGTCTTCTCACACCAGACTGTGGCTGTTCTGCTTTAATCAGGAAACTGGCACCATTTAATGGTCACATAATTTATTATTTTATAGGCACAAAACATACAAGCCAGGTAAACTACACTGCCATGCAACTGAACACAGAGTACCAAAATACATGTGAAAAGTATTAAAAGTAATATTGATTATTTACGCTAAATAACACTCTTGTCAATCTCAAATCTCACTCTTGATATCTTCAAATATCCAGTGGGCTTTAAAAATAGACCAGAATGAGAAAATGATGGAAAGTTAAAGATGGCTCATGGCTCTACACCTCATCTGCAGCAACTGGACACAATTAAACAATCATTTTTTAAACTGAAAACCACATCCCTCAAAAACATATCCAAAACATGCCTTGTGGATATTTGCCTTAAGACAAACACATGTTTTCTCCCTTAATACTGATGGCTATGGTAATATATGTCAATACCTAAGCGTGCAGTTTTCTCTAAGTTTCAACTACAGCTGAAGCAACATTGAACTATTGAGGCAAAAAACTGGAAAACTCCAAACCCAAACCCAACATAGTCCTATAGAAGCCACTATTATTGGTTGGATAAACATGATAATATATCATAATAAGAAAAAAAAACATCCTAAAACATAATTATTTTATCAGGGGATGACATGTTATTAATTTAATAAATGATATCTACTGCTGAGACACTTTTGGACTCAATTTATTTGAGGAGATTGGTATGAAAACCCTGTATTTAATTTTTCTAAGCTGTGCACACCTGACAGCCTTGACCTCTTCACGAAGCTCACATGGCTCATGTTGCAATCTAACCTTTTATGAGATGTCACTTTTCTTTGTATTATTACCATGACTGATGCTGACTGCCCATCCTTGCTTGATGTCATTCATTTCATGCAACATTCCGTTCAAAACACATCCTGGATGCTGCTGGTTTAAGCACTTTTTTCATGTGTTTGAGCAACTGGGGAGTTCTACACTTCTGTGTCCTCAGCCAACTCCCTTTGGAGGCATAGCTGAATGGAGGGAGACCTCGGGATAGAGCAAGGACACACCAAAGGGATTATACCTCCCAGCTGGCGTGAAAGCACCTGGGGATCCCCTAAGTGTAGCTACAGAGACGTTGCTGGGGAAAAGGACAAATTGACTGTAAAGTTTACCTTCTTGGCACTAGAAACCTAACCTGAATATATGGGTGCTACATGGGCTGATGGATGGATGGATATGTCCCCTAGAAATGTAAGCAGCATTCTATTGCTTGCAAATTGATTGGCATTTGTTTTAAAGGTACTATATGTAGCAGTTTACATGTATTAATAATTTTAAATGTGTGAACAGATTATAACATATCTTAAAAAATAACACATACCCCAACTTTCTCAGTTGCCTATAACAGCATGTGGTCTGATTTCCATGTAAAGGACTCAGGACTGTTTTTCTGGAAAAATCCAAAGATTGTGACGTTTATGTACGCAGCTCTCCTACAGCACCAACAGTGTGCAACACTAGCTAATGTAGCTTGCCTGCTTGCTAACGCGGATGAATTGCTAGAGTAGTAAAGTAGCAAAACTGTCTTGATTGGATAACTAATTTATCCAGACTCCCAAGGCTGATCTGGCTGATAAATTGGCTGGCTTGTGGTTTGCAAATTACTTAATCAGCTATGGTCAAAAAAGATTTTGTCTTTATAATGTGGAGCAGCTGTTTTACCTTTGCCCCTGTGGTGGGGCTTTTGTTTAGTCACAATACAGTCAAAAGGATGTGTGTTACAATTAGAAATGGAATGCTCTGAATGCAGAGGAAATAAATTGTTGAATATGATATTGAGGTGCAGCTTTCAGGCACAAAGGTGTTCCAGTTATTCTAACATGAATGCTGGATGAGCTACACCCATGTGTTATAAAGAGGGTATTAAAGAATTAAAGACAAAGGTGACTGTGTATTGAATAATTTTAGTTTTAAGCAGTACAGACTGTCTTGTACAACTAAATCAGTCTTAGGCAAATCACCTTACTGCTGTACTGCGATACAAAAACATTTGAAATATCTGTCTATGTTGTTTGTTGTACGCAATGACACGCAGTCGTTTCAGGGATATTGCCACACTTTTCTCTAATGCTCGTGGGATTGTGCTAAAATATGCATCACACTGAACCATCAGCTTAAAAATAGATCGTTTATAAAGTAGATGATGCTGTTTGGGTGAACTGAAAGATACAAATTCCCTTGTTTCTGAACATTCAAAGTGTTTAGTGATTGATCACTTGGGGGTTCATGTGACATATATATGTATATAATAAGTCTAATCTTGAAGTGGTTAATACTAAGTATTTTAAGTGTAAATATTATGATAAGATACACTGTGCTGTAATGTGGCTTCAAGAATGAGACAGATATTATGTATTATCTCTTCAAAAACACAATCTTAAAATAATTCTGTTTCTGTTTTTGATGGATGTTCTAATGCTATTAAAAGGTGACAAAACCTGCAGCACCATACTCTGATTGCCCCCTTTTTCTTAAAAAGAAAAAACGGTTGAAGACCAACAGGACTGAGAGAGGGAGGGGAGCAGAAAAGAGGGAAGGGCAGATGTTTATCACTACCTACACACATGCCCAATACATAGAAAAGAAAGTCATACAGAATACAGAACTTGAAGGCCTTTAAAAAAAAAATCTCAGAATTCCTGTGGTTGACAGAGATTCAAGAATAGAAAAACGGAAAAGAAAAGAAAAAAACACACCACTTTTCCCTATCTAGAACAGCAGTTGTCAATTGACCCTTCACTGAGCCCCACCTCTCTTAGTTACTGTTGCTATGCCTGTCAAGAGTTCCTTTCTTGCAAAGCAAGATAAACATTGATTCTGTAAGTTGATTAAGAACTCCAGCTGACTTTAAAATGTTTCCAGAGTATTGCAAGTCAAATCTGCACAATGACTAAATACATTATATCATGCTAAAATACTGAGGCTAACTCAGCACCCTAACCAGTTGATATGCCATGACAATGGCTTGGTATTACAGGATAGAGTTATCCCTACTAATATAGTACAGTATCAGAATTAAAATGCAATTTCAAATGTTATCTATTCTGAAACAACGCTCTTTGAAAGCTTACATTGCTATTGCCAATAGATTACCACTAAGTTAGATAACTAGAATTCCCTGTAGGGCTGAATTTGAGACTGTAGAATGAATACATTTTGCTGTGCATAATATGTTTGTCACTTTTGTTGAGGCAACACAACAAAGTGCTACATTTCAGAAAACTACAGATAAAGCTGACCTAATATGAGTGTTGTTTTGTACCTGTAAGTTATTCATTTGGCAAAACGTTTTCATCAGTGGTAGTTGATGCAGTGCATCTCCGTCTCAAAACGCAAAAGAAAAAGCTATGTCTTTTTCACATAGTGTCCAACACAAATATTTTTCAGGTAAAGTGTTCCTTTATGGAAAATTCTCCTCCTTCTTAAGCTAGATAAACCATTTTAAAACACATCGGATTATCTGAAATATGCTGGGCTGTTTTTCTTGGCTCAGGAGATGAACATTGTGGAGATACATGGTTTTCTTATGACAGCAACACTATGTTTTTCAGTTAAATGTGACACAGCATGCATACATAAAGGAAAGCCTCATAACAATGCATATTGTATTTCCCTTTATTTCTTTACTCATTAGTTAATTTAGTTGTTTTCAATCTTCCATACCCATTAAGCTAGTATGCTACAGTCGTTGATAGCACTGTATTAGTGCTCGGTCATGTATGTGTTGACCCTGTTGCACTGACTATAAACACAAGTTTATTCCAGGTTTTCCCTGTTGTCTGAAATGGGTATTTGTATATATTATATATTTATTTATTGCGCCCAGGCTGCCTTTTATAAAAATAAAAAAGAGGGGGGGGGGGGGGGGGGTTAACACACACAGCTTTTGTTTTTTCTGCATATACCAATGTGGTGTTATTATTTTTATTTTTTTTTGTGAGGGGGGTTTGTAGTCTGTGCTGACCCCGACAGCAAAAGAACAGCCTTTAATAACAGACATCTAACTCTGCAGGGAGCTTCTGTTTGATTTCATTGCTTGAGGCAAAGCTGTCTGAATATTACCCTAACTCCCCCTGTGCCATGGCGGGAAACTCCATCTCACTGTCTTCATTCTTCATATTTTTATTGGCAGCAGGAGGGGGTTGTGAGCGGGTATGGGTATGCGCCTGCGTGCTTGAGTTGCGTGACTTGAAAGAGGTTTGGGCTGAGAAGGGTGATGCACTGCTGGTAAGGGTTACGTGTGTCTGAGTCTGCGTGTGTGCAAGTGGTAGGAAGTCTTTCTCACTAACCAAGCTGGCTGAGTGGTCAGAATACAAAATATTTCTCAGCTGTCCTTTGACCGCAGAGGTCAGACATCGCTGTGAAAAGTCTTTCCCTGGGCAGAGCAGAAGAGACATCGCAGAGATCCAAGCATGGCAGGCTAGCCAGCCAGCCTTCATAACAACACTGCTGATTTGTAGCAAACTCCCCAGCCTCAATCGCCTCATCAATCAAGGCTGCAGGCCTGCTGATAGAAACACAAGTACTCAGAGATCCTGTGCCCTCTCATGCAATACACATGGCACTGCACTTGTATTTTATTTACACCCACTAACAGTTTTACATCGCAGACCTTGGGGATGATAATGTCCATGTAGCTGTAATTTTACCATGATTCAGAAAAATTATTCAAACATGGTGTGTTGCCAAGGAGCCATTCAAAAACAATTAGACATGTATGTGAATACGGGTGTGTGTTTGTGTGTAGCAGAGTGGTTAATGGGCCCATCATGGATCAATATCACTATGATACATAAATGCAGACTTGCATGGGCGTCCGTGCATTTGTGTGTGTGCACAGTTGTTCACAAATGGGTTGGGTGTCTTTTCCTCTGTGCTAGTGATTAATGACCTAGTATTTTTCAAGACAAAATAATTACCAGTAATTACTTCTTACCACATAGTAGTTACACAGCATACTGTAAAACAAGGTTCTAGCAAGATATCGAACAGAGGAAACAGCTGGAGAGTTTAATCATCTTCATGTCCTTGTCATGACTCAGTGCTAGTCTAACTTATATGACAGGACAAACATGATGTAGTTTAGAGGCTGCACACTTCCCCAGGAATGCCAACCAACTGCAGAGGTTCCCTGAATACCTATGACTTTGTCTGATGTAGCTGTTTAATAATCTAAGAGCATTATACAACAAAAGAACGTTTAGGAGATAAAGCACCTGCGTTGTTATCGATACAAGACAGAAAATCACTTAGCCGGCGGACTAACAATGAAGCTGAGGCATTGAAAGCTACATTCATCTTTGCATTGTGGTGACACCCAGACCTTATCCATACTGAGAGTGTGAAAAGGCTGCTTCCTTTTCTTTTCACTAGGCTCTGTTTTCCCAACAGTATCAGGTTGCTTTAGATGTTAAAACATTCATTTCAGTCCAGTCTTTAAGTGTTAAATCATTCATTTCAGTGCTGTAAATTAATAGTTACATAGATTGTGTTCCAAAGGCTTGTGAAAAAGGCCCTGGTTTCTATGGTGATTATCTCTATATATAGATATAGATATAGAGATATATATGTTTTTTGCTGTTCTGTTTGTGATGTTGTTGCAGATCAATGTAATATAAAACAGGTGTGCATAATCATACCCTGTGGTTGGGCTCTCACAAGTGGCTGAAGGATAACACTTCTAGTGTAGATGATATTGTACCTTCTACTACAAGTTTGGCGTGCTCATTTGTGCCCTCGAGTGAGATCCTAGATGGCAAAAAATGGCTGTTTTGAATACTGAGCACTTTTGGATGCTTGCACCTGTTTACCTCACCCATGTGCTTACTTGAGCAGATGGTAGGTTCCCAGTCAGGTGGGGCTGAGAAGAACAAAATGCCAGTCATTGGTCTGCAGTGGTGGGAGAATGTGCCAGTTTGTTGTGAGACTATGGGTTTTATTTAAGCTTGAAGTGATATTTGTTGAACTAAGATGGAGTTTATTGCCTTATTTTCTTTTGTCTTTGATAGTAAGACTTTTTTTTGCTTGGACTTGTCCCTTTGCAAAAAAAAAAAAATCTACCTCCCATATGTGTTAGCATTACCATAACAAAACATCATATTAGCTAGTTTGTTTTAGTTAACATTTGCTATATACACTACATTACATTACATTTAGGCATTTAGCAGACACTTTTATCCAAAGCAACTTCCAAATAAGAGCTTTTCATAAAGTGCATAGAACCATGATGGAAAACAACAAGATGTCTCATCAGACTTGTAAGGGCTGGTGATGAATCACAAGTGCTATAAGTAACTACATCGCTGCCAATGGCAGAATCAAAAGAGCATTAAATCTAAGAACCAATGATCTTTGTACATTATTAAATACAATACATTCAAACTAGAAATACCATTCCACTATAGTATTGCGCAATATGCTATACTTTATAGAACCA
>JAVQJL010084145.1:0-13240 GCA_036024295.1 Nannoperca obscura
CCCCCCCCCCCCCCCCCCCCCCCCCCCCCCCCCCCCCCCCCCCCCCCACCGACACTCTCTCTCAACTGGAAGTCTTAATTGATCCAAAACCCAATTTAAGGCTACATGTGGACCCAGCAGAATACCACAATAAAACAGTCGCAAGGTGTTAAACTTTTCACACACAAACAGCCCTCTGCAGCGCAGACATGCGCACAGATATGGACTGTGGTGGTTATAAACTCAATGCAAAAAGCAAATTCAGTGTCACGTCGGTGCGTTATTCTCTGCTAGATTGTATCGATTTTCCTTTGGTTTGTTTTCAAGATAACACGAGGCCAAGTCTCATATCAAAGCCGTTCTTTTCGATCAAATGAGATGTGGTGTTGGGCTCGTGTGTCGGAGGATTAATTCACTTATTAAAAAAAAAAAAAACTAAAGTGGGAAAATACTATTTCGTATTTTGTATTCATAGTGATTAATAAACTACTGTGTAACAGAGAGAGAAGTGGCCCAGATCAAATCAAATATATTCAAAAACAATACGACGTGTAGCTTTTGATCTGAAATTAAACTCTGTATATGTCATTTAATAATAAACTACATTTTGACGAGAGGGCAAGAGAGACAGGAAAGTGATACTACTTAAAAAAAAAAGGGCCCATCTGTGAAGGGATATCACATTATAATCCAAACACACAACACTCACTTAATCCTGACCCCCCAAGCATTGTGTAAACAAACCACAACGACTGAATACTAATGAACGCGAGCCCCTATTAAAACACACATATATTCATATTCTAAATGTGGCACTGCGGAGTCAACACGTTTCTGCAGAGCCGTGGCCTTAAACGTGTGAGCCCGTGAGTGCAATCTTACCGACAGAAGAAATTATACACGAGGGTTGAAAAGAAATGATAAAGCAGATGGTGAATATTGCAGCGGGCCTTCAGCTACAGGCGAGTATTTTACCTAAGCGGCAGAAAAAGAAGGAGAAAGAAAAAAGCAGGGTGGAATACACTCCCACGCGTCGCATTCAAATGCTGTGGGCCTGCATGTTTTGAATGTTAAGAAGAACAAGATTGTTTTTTTGTTTTTTTCATGCTTGCTGTCTGCTCTGTTTGCCTCTCACACCGCTGCAACACAACAGATCTGGGGGCCTCTGGACTGCACATGCTTCCAGCGGTCCGATGTGTTACAAAGCCAGGTATTTGTGTTCATTAGCACCCGGATCAACAGACTATCAAGGCTGTTTAGAGATCAAGACCAAGTGCAATTACTGGCAAGAAGCGGGATCCTCGACATGTTAAAGCATTTTCACAAAGAAGCCCAATTAGCGTTTTTGCTTTTCTTTTCTTTTTTTTTCTTTTTTTTTGTCTTTGTCCCGTTTGTCACAAACCGTGGTGCACGACTGCATGCTAAAGAAATAAGGTAATAACAAGAACACTGCTTTTTTATTCTTATTCTTATTTATCTGACTGCACGTGTGCAGAAACTCTCGCTGGACATTTAATAATAATCCTGTCAGACGTAACAGTTGGCATATTTAAATATATTTTAGAAGTGCCACCTCACTTCAAGGTAACACGTAGTTAGAAAAGTTGTGCACAAATATTTTATTTAAAAAGAAATGAATAGTAGAGTTTATAGTCGAGTATCCTTTTTTTAAAGTTTGAATTATGTCTAGTATAAAGATCATGGTTCACGTTGAATTAAGAAGGCCAGTGCCATTGGCAAAGTTACAAAGCTTTTAAAGGAGTGTAAACATGCAATCAAGCCTGCCCGACATAAAAATAAGAAGTTATATTTTGAAAGAATTATAATTTTTTTTTAATAAACGTACCCTAAAATAATAAATGCAAGGCTAAATGTGTCCTGTGTTTCAGCTCTGCGTTGTCACACAACTACAAATCGAAACTCAAGTGTGCATAAAATATACCAAAAACATATCGAGACACGACAAAAGCAAACAGGCCTGTACATAAATCGTTAACTCGTTAAGCAGCCGTCTTTCAAATTAACGTGGATTTAAGAAAAAGAAAAGAAAAAAAGAAGCAGATTGACCCACATAATTGGCAGGAGAAAACAAAGTGCATTCATGCAGGAATAAAGAAGACGGTGTCATTAAACGCGATTCATAAATCAACGCGCCAACAATAAACAAATGTCAAACAATAAAGGTGGTCAATTTCCAACAACAAAGCGTTCATGGTCACAAAACTGACTACATGAATTTTCCGTGTGACGCGAGCAGCAGTCCACTAAGTAGTAGTATGGGCGCTTTCTTGCACAAGACGCATTATTGATTGGCATTCCCTGGAGGAGGAACCAGTCTGCAGCAGTCCGGGGGCCCGGGGAACAAAACTAAAGTTTGCCGGAAAGCGATATCTTGTGCGGTTCAAGCAGGATCGACTTAAAAAAAAAAAAATCAGCATAAAAATATTGCTCTTTCTGTCTAAATTCACGTCTCGGCGTCTCCGTTTGCAGGCGAGTGAAAAGAGTGCGCTCAGCTCGGCGTGAGCTCCTGCAGCAGCTCGCAGCAGAGCAGTGCCACAGCGCCCACTATTTCAAAAGCCGGGAATATTATTTCACAAGACTTGGTACGGCTCTATATAGAAGAGAAGGGGGAAAAAAGTTACTATCCATTTCGTCAACTTTCTTGGTAACTTTGGGGGAAACCAATCTGCGCCTCCGCCCGAACCTCCGACATCTGAAAATGGGGCAAATTACAAGATCGAGCTCAGATTTTTTTTGGGGGGGACGGCAGTGTTTATCTCTGCCTTTACCGGAGTGTAATCAGCTAACGCACCAGCGGCGTTTCTCATCGCACATGAAACTTTCTGACACCGGGAGTGGGAACCAACGAAGCCAAGACCGCGGCGCACAGGGAAACGAGACCGAGCAGCCGGCGCGGGACGCATTTTTTTTTAGCAGAAAAGTTAACTTCAGACAAAGAGTGGCCCCCCTCCTCTCTTAAGGATATGACAAATGACAAGGACACGCTGGACATCTACGGACCCGGGAGTTTGGAGCCGGCAGGCTGAAAGCGATAAGAAGGGGGGAAAAAAGAAGACCTACTTTTGGCCAGTTTTCTCGCCCTCGCCTTGGATCTCATCTTGTCGGCTTGTAGATTCCTCTCGTCGTCCTCCGTGAGCCCAGAAGCAGCAACAACACTATCTTCATCTCACCAGCATTGTCAGTTTGGACACCTTCGCACATGCGCACAGGCCATTCAATCTGACACCCTCGCCGGGGCCAAAAAACTTTCCAATGTATTCATCATCATCACTTTTTTTGTCCTATCGTCTCCCCTTTAGATCACTTATCTCTTCCCCTCCTCCTCTTCCTCCTCCTCCTGCTCTCCCCTCACCATCTCACCTTCCTTCCCTCCCCCCTTACCCTCGTCCCCCTCCTCACCCCGACAACCCCCACCCACCCCATTCAGTGCCTGCCAGCACCTCCTTGGATTGTTACCCCTTTAACAGCGTCAACTTGGTTTTCTCCAAACGGCGGTGGACACAGTGAGGTATGGCGAGGTCAAGGTCATAATATAATCATGGAAATGCACCTTTATATTATTATTATATTTTTTTTATCAAAATATTTGTATTTTTGCCATAAAACAAATTTGATTTATTAATTTCTGTCTGATTTTACATACTTACAGAAACTTTGTATTTGGGCTGTTGGCGCAGCGGAAGTTGTGCCAAAAAGTGCTCGAAGGTTATTTTTAACTTCATGAATGCACATGTAGGCGTAGAAAGGTGCGAGCGTCGATTGGAGCTGCATTTTACATGGCTATGATCTGGTTGTGCGTGTGTGTGTGTGTGTGTGCGTGTGTGTGTGCGCGCGCGCGCGTGTGTGTGTGTGTGTAAACCTTGTTGCCCTCAGGACAAGCAGCTGTTTGACGCACGCACGGAGCCTCCACCAGCACAGTCGGTATACCGGGGGAGAAGTCCAGGCTCCCCCCCCCCTGTCTCTCTTTCCTCCAGTGTGTTGACATTTGTAACAATCGTATTTTGCAACTGTTATTTCTCGGAGAAGTGTTTGTGTTCGCTGTTAACGCCACTGCGCCACGTAAAGTTAAGAGCAGATCACCTGAACGAAGGTGGACAGTCTGCGGGTCTTTCTCTTTCTAAGTCTGACTTTTGCCTTGCGCCTGTTTGTTTGTTTGCTGCAGGCAGGAGGAGACCGGCTTTACCTCAGTGCGTGCATCCAGCAGTCTGAGGTAGCCTGAAGGACTACAAGGTAATCTTTAGATTTTTATTTACGAAATATGTATTTTATTCAAACACAAATCTTGGACATAATTCTTGCAGCATTCTTTCTTCTTTTTTTTTTTTTTACTAAGTTGTACTTTTAATATTGAAGATGCAATCTTCATTTACTGTATTTATATGAGGCAAATGGGTTTTATTATATATTATCATTTTATTATAGAATGTATTCATCTTATTGCAACAATTTTGCATGATTAAGTGTAATATTTGATGGCTACCAAAGTTATTATTATTACTTCATTAAATAATATTGTATTGGTGAATTAAAGTTGTATATTTTTGTTGTTATTGGCCGAGATATAAAATCAAAATTTCACAAATAAAAGAAAATAAGAAAAAGAAAAGAAAAGAGGGCTTGGTAGAAATTGTGGATATTGAAATGTATTTGTATTTTTTTTTTCTATTCATAAAAGCAATAAAGTCGGTGGTAGGCTGGTCGTCATATTCATGTGGTGCCTGGGCCTTTAGCCTACACGTCATATGGGAATGGTTTCCGTCTAGTTTGGCTGAATAAAGGCGGCTCTATGTTGGAGCCTATTAAAGATCGGTGGTGATGGAGCAACAGCAGTCTGCTGGGAGAGCGGCGGGGATCAATTCTCCGCACACTAATCACACCGCACTTTTATTAGATACTTTCAAATCCACGCAGAAAGAATTGTTAGGCTATAATTGGCCCATTATTATTATTATTATTATTTCTAGATATACTTTATTTTGTTTTGCTTTTGTTAAACACTGCTTTGGCATAAACCCCCTGCAAATAAGTCGCGGTCTGCCCGACATTTCTTTGGTTTTCCTGCGTCGTGACGGAACCGCAGCTTGTTGCTCATTATAACGCGCGTGACACAACAATTGATTAAGAATAAAGCTCGAGTTCATCAAACACGTCTCGAGCCTATATCGGACAGAAATTGCCGTGGGATGTTTTTCCGCGAGCTGAAGTAAAATGAATCATTAATCAATAATAATCAGGAGTAATTAGCATACATTATCTGTATATTAGCGAGTTCGTCCGAGGCATCGCGAGGCGAGGAGGTTCATTTCATTACTAGTAGGAGGCCACCGTCTTACAGACCTGTAACATCTTTGTAACCCTGTGTAAAAAAAAAGAAGCAACCCCGAAAAAACAATGTAATGCAATGTAAAACAGTTACATTTTAAGGACGCGAGCTCTGCGGCCTTGCAGGCAGCGCAGAGGGAATAGTGGCAAAAAAGAGGGAAACTGATCGATAAACAAATAATAAATTATGTGAATAACAGTGGTGTACAAAGGTTTTGTTTATTCCCCGGTGTGTGAAGGAAGCGTGGGAGCGTGGCGACCAGCTGTCAATAATCCATTGTCTTAATCGATTGGCTCTATCGATGCTGCGTCCTTCACCCATGAGCTTCACTCAGAGGAAAACCACCAAAAATTTAAAAATGTAAACATTCAGCAGAACTCTCCCCACGTCTGTGGACATTATTTCCATCAGTCGCCCGAGACAGTTCAGGCCAGGCCTCTGAATGTTTCTTTGCACATCGTGTTGGACAAATGATTTCACACGGCGCAACACCTTTTTAAAAGGAGCAATTAACTGTGATTACGCTTGCAAAGAAAAGCGTTGCTCTCCGACACTGGCCCGTTGGGGAATACTTTTCTGCGTCATTAAAACGTCGACCTTTACCGGGTTTTGTTGGAAACGCAGAACGGCTGCGCAGGAAGGAAAAAAAACTCGCGTTTTGGAGTATTTGCTTTCCAGAAATGTGCCCCCCCCCCTCCCCCCTCTCTTCCTTATTCTGTCCTGCGTCTGGAGAAAGCTCGTGAAGGCAGCACCGCTGGCTCCATCCCCGGAAGAGAGGTGCGCTGCTGCGCTCGTGCTCAATCATCTGCACGGAATCCCTCTGTTACACGAACCCGTCTGAATAGACTGAAGACCGAGAGAAGCAGGTTCAGAATCGGCTGAAAGTGACAACAGACAAACAAACAAACAAAAACAACACCATCAACTTTAATATAATATTTAGAATTAGGCATTAAGTTCAGCTTTTATGGTTATTTTTATTTTATTTAGCCCTTAGTCATTAAACTGGTAACATCTTACCTGCCTCTGTAAAGGACAGTCTGTATAATACATTGCTGTAGAGGACGTTGTTTGTACGTCAAGATGTTGACACACATGCACCGGGGCCACTTCATTCGTGTTGTACGGTTTATTTCTTGTAGTACAATGTAGGCTTCACACTTCACGCTCAAATTCGTTCTTTCAGAAAATGATTCTAATACAACCCAGAGGATAAGACACATTATGGCAGCGTATAAACTATAGTGCAACGGTAAGAACAGATACATCTCGGACCTCTACACAAATAAACATAATATTACTCGCGCGTGCTTATGATGATGGGCGTGCGTGCGTGTGCGTGGAGGTGGTGGTGGTGGGGGGGGGGGGGTGTAGAAGTTTCATTCATTATATGTGGGCTGGTGTGGTCAGGCTGCAGTGACTGTAGCCTACACCCCTACACACCCTCCTCCCACCCACCCACCCACTCAAACACACACACACACACACACACACACAAGGCCGCTGAAACCCAAGCTTTATCCACGGTGGAAAAGGCTCCGGGTCTCTGGATTAGACGTTACGCGCAGATAACATCGACGCACATTAGATATGTGAAATGGAGCACCTCGCGATCCGGCCCGCGGACGAGGCGGGCAGGGGGACATCAAAAAGCCGCAGCGGGCCCTTTTGTGGGCGCTGTGAGCATTGTGAATTTGCTAACTGTAATTCTGCCACAGTCAATGTAATGGGAGAGTAAACATGGTAACTGGCTGCGGCAAGGGCGGCCGGGACTTGCGTGGAGGCACGCTCTCACGCACGCAGGTACACGCACTACGCGCGCGATATGATGTGAGGAGGGAACAATGACCCGCACACAGCTTTGTCATCTCGCACAAGACGAATGATAAACACAATAACACTCTCCTCCAACACTGTTTTTTTCTGAGATCTATAGATACTAATTCTCCAATATCTCAGCAGCTAATCAATTAAAAACAAACATTTTCCAATTTCTATAATATTAGTTTGGAGTGGCACTCCACAGCGGACCGCTTCCTCCTTCCCTCTAATGGAGTCCCCAGAAGCGGTCATAGTGAAGTTGCCTTGGTAATTATTAGCCATTAATTGAGTTCAGGACCTTGTGCGTCTACGGGAAATGGGAAATCTGACCGCTAATCCAAGACGTTTCTTTGGGGCCTTTTTTTTTTTTTCTCAGTTTTGTTAACATGCTGTCAGAGACGGGCGGGCGCTGCGCCACAGCTACTGATAGCAGGAATATGAAGGTTAGAGGGCAGCGACTGAGCAGACGCACTGCAGGAGGCCTGCACATCTGGGCTGCACATCTGGAGATATATATATATATAATCCAATCTATATATATATATATATATATATATATATATATATATATATATATATATATATAAAAGAGACTCAAATACAAAAGGTTTCAAATATATGTGCGTGAGTGTGCGTGTGGGTGATCAGACGGATTGCTGTTTTGAAGGCTAATTGAAATTTACAGTTTGCAACAAAGTATGCAAACTAAGGTATAGGCCTAAACTTGAATCGTTGGATTTAAATATTTTGGGAACACATTTAGAACACATTTAAGGTAAATGCTATACATTAATCTTCATCAATAAGCACCTCGAACCTAATGTATAATATAACGAGTTAAAAATGCTCTTATTCAATGGTTTTGTGTGACTGAAACCTGCATTCAGCTGTCAGTTCAGTTAAAACGCCGCTCACTCACTTCCTGTTATCGATCCGGCCCAAACCAAACCCAAACCCAAACATTCAATCATTTTCGTTTTTCCTTCGAGTCTGAAAACAAATATTTTATTTTATGATTCTGCCTGATTTATTTTCAGTGACAACAGTTGGCGAATTCTGCATAAAAAACAAAGGAGGAAATCACATTTAATGGGGAGATTGAAAATGACAGGGTATCCGATTTTCTGCAACGAATAATTTTTAAACAACATCATCGTGTGGTTGAATTCAAAGAAAAATAATTACTGTTCAACAAACAATATTCGGTCCAAGCTAAAAAAAAAAAAAGAAAAACAAAATGAAACCACAACGATCAATTTTCCAAATGTGAACAAGAATATGCAAAGTCTGACTACGTCTGACTGGGAATAAGTTGTTCCTCCCAAAACATTAAAAAATAAAAAACACCATCCCGACCTCCTCCCGTCCCATCATCATCATCATCATCATCAATGTTGTTGTTTTTAATTAATCGCTCGTTAATGTCGCCATCCATTTCCCCGCAGATCAGAGGAGCGAGGAGCCGACAGCCCCGCCAAACAAATGCACATTCAAATATCGCCGCGAGGCTTGAGTGAAAATTACCTCGATGTAGAAATGACCTTAATATGATGTAATCAATCAAGCTGTCTTCAGGGACACTGGGAATCACAGTGTAAATCTTTTAGTTTGTAGGGGAGGGGGGGGGGGGGGGTAGCCTGTCATATTTAACAACTCAGCCAAAGAGCCCACAGTTTATATGCAAGTTCAGTGACAAATGGAGAAAAGCCTACTGCAACAATTCTGGCTTTACATAAAATATATTTACACCGTGTATTAACAGAAAGGTCCAAACATTATGTGGTATAGGCCCGAAAGGCCTTTGGGCCTGTGTGTTTTTTATTTTTATTTTTTATAAATATGTCACCTCAGGGACGCCAAAGTGTTTGTAACTAAAGGTAAAATAATGAAAAACTGTAGCATTTGGGTAGAACATTTATTTTAAATATTATAAGATCAATGGTCTAAAGTGAAATCATAAAACTGATGCCACAATTCAGCAAGAAAAATATTCTCAAACTTAAAAGGAAGCAATTGAAACAAAAAGAAATATTGCAAACAATCATTTTTCACAAGGTTAAGCAAAGACTCCTGAAGGATCATTGTTGACTTTGATTTCATTAAAATAAGGAAATTAATCAACCATAAATATTATAGGGAAATAAATCTGACTCCTTATTTCGTTTTTGAATGAAAATAAAATGTAGTCACTAAGAAATTGTGGTGAAATTTGATGTAAAACAAGCCAGAATGAGGTTTCACAGGTTTGGTGTCAAATGTGAGGTGAAGCAAAAAGTCAGCAGATGATAGGTTGTTGGATAAATCTATGATTATCACAGAAATAAAGGCTGCTGCTGACAGAAATTTCCCTAGCTAAACTTGCTGAGAGCTATTATGCAGAATGAGTCCAGTAGGTACCAAACACTGGTGCGGAAGTATTAGCAGCAAGAACATACACACAACTTGGCAGGCAACAAGAGGCTCATGTGGGCAGTATGAAGTGCTCTGAGGCCAGTGCATGTTATCATTAACAACTGTGGACAGACAGAACAGGCTGAGCTCACAAGTGTCCATTTCACACCAGCCTGGCATGGCAGCGGGTTAGGACTCCAGAGAACCGTCTGCCACACCTCGGCGGCCCTTTGAAGCGCACTAGATTCTGGGATTTCTGGTTCTCATCTTTGAAACAAACCCCCTTGAAGGTTTCCAACCTGTTATGTGTGTTTTCACCCCCAGTAAAGATCTGATCTGGGATTTTGTTCTCATCATACCAGCTTTAGTGACCCCTTTTACCCTGCTACCGGGGCTTTGATAACACAGTGAGACTTAGGGAAATGTGTAGTTACAGGGTACAATGTATAAATGGAGGTTGCTGTGTCTGTTACTATATCTACAGTAATATACATTCGTGTATAATAGCTGTAAAAGCAGGTCCAGGTGTATTTATTATGATGAGGTAGACAGCGAAAGTACGTAACAGAATTAATTACTGATTGAAATGTTACAGCCACTACAGTCCATTCAAAATCTGTATAACTAATTAAAAGTCACAGGTTAAAAAAAAAAAGATGAAAAGAAATACACATAAGCATGAGCACAAAATGTGTAAAACAGAAAAAAAAACTGTAACCAAATGGCTAAAAAGGACTCACAGCTTTACATCAAATAAAAATAAACTTTTCTGGAGTATGTAGGATAGTAGATCATGTTAGATTACCAAACAGCTCCAGATCCCATGGCCTCCATACAGCCACTGAAACAGCCCTGATGTATTATAATACTGTATGTGGGGATTGACGTCATTGCAGCCAGCTATAGTGGGGCCCCACAATACAACACACACATACTCATAGTGGTGAAAATGCTTAGCAGGAGGGATGGGAAAGGCTCAGTTTCTGCAGCATTTCCTCCACCCAGTCTTGAAGCAAAATCAATGCTCAATCATGTGCAGTGTGGACATACTGGACAGGATGCACTCAGTTTGCTTGAATAGATCGTTACATGATGACAAATACTCACGAGTGTATCCTATCTGAAATATATTGAGGTAAAAGAAGCGGTTCACTGCAGCTGAGTTATTCTCTCTTACCCAAATCCACAAGTCTTGCTGACATTCTCAGTCTAAATGGATCTGCTTTTCGGCAATATGTTTCCACTGCCAAGGTACGCAGACCCTCGGTCCAAGGGGCACTGCGAGGGATTTCAGCAAATCACAAAAATGACTAAAACTCAATCCAATACGCATCCACACAGACGCACACTTCTTCATGTGTACGCACACACTTACACCAATCCAGTGCTGTGCTACCGAGTGCTGCAGCGTTTTTTACTCAGGGGCAAACATTTTCAAGTTAGCCTCTTTTCCCCACAGGAGAGTATGACTTCCCAGCAGGAGGAGAAAAAAAAAAAAAAAAGAAACGTAGGCCAAGCTGCACACTTACACTATAAGCCTGACATCACATAGGAAACAAACCATAAAAAAAAAAAAAACACTCCACAGCCCAACAAAGACCAATAAAGGTTTCAACGACACACAAATGCACAAACACTGCAAGTAGCAAACAAACATGGCAGCATTTCCATAGAGATTATACTCCTTTGACTCCTGAAGCCTGGCAGTGACCAGCTATTATTTATTTGTTTGTTATGTTGCACAGTGTATATGTGTGGTGGTGTCGTGTCTGTTGGCGACAAAGCACATGTGTGTCGCCGAACTGACAGGATGATTAATAGGAGCTCCAGTCAAGGGTGGGGGGGTGTTGATGTTGATGGTGGGTGGAGGTGGAGGTGCAGGTGGGGGCTGGGCTGGGTCTTCAGCAACACATAAATAAAAAAAAAACAACAGCACATCCCGGGGTTTAGCCGCCTCTTCCTCTGCGGGACCACCCCACAGCCCAACATTTCCTCCACCCCAGGCTTCGATGGGGATTAACAGAGAGGAGTTAATGAAGAATTTCTTTCAGACACACACATCCACAGACACAGGATGAACTGCGAAATGGGTCTGCTCACTGCGTGAAGAGCCAATGTTGTTTGTTGAAGGGGCACAGCAAGTGCAACCTGGATAAATATTGCCTTTGGACCCGTTTCACTTATGATGGCTCAAGCAGGCGTTGTAAGCATTGTTGGCCAAGAAGGACAAACGGAGGGAAGGATAAAGTAGCCGTGGTGAAAGAAGGAGGCTGGTGATGAAAGCGACTTATTTGAACTTGAGCAAAAGTTGCGACGTCAAAATCAAGTTCAAGCAGAGACACATTTTTTTTTCTTCTTGCTAAAGATGAGGGAACGATCCAGGAAGCAGACACACGAGGAAGAATCCAGGAAGCAGACACACAATCATTATTAGAGAAACTTCACATACACAACTGCAAAGGCCCTGTTGTGAGAGTACAGTGTGACTTAACAGTAAGCTGGTCTCCACAGATGGAGGGAAGCTTTGAAAGACTGCCCTCCTGTGTCAGATGCACACATGTTGCACAACAGACTTTTACTCAGCCTCTCTCCCTCTCTCAGCCTCTTCACTTATTCAAATTGCATGTGAAATGGGAATTTTCTTTCTTAATTTGTGCACAGCACATGTATTTATGCAATGCCCGCATGTGTGTCAAGCAAGAAATTCTTTGTATTTACTGTATGCACCTAAAAGCACCTATCATACCTCCACCTAATCACGAGAGCAAAAGACAGAAACAAACACTGGATTTTAACAGGTTGTCATCCTTCACTCCTGCTCTTTACCGAAGGGAGTCGGCTGCCAAATCCTGAGCATGCTTAACAATTCCATTACCGCCGTGCAGAACACCCACACTCTTTTGAAGCCAAGCCATTTTAGAGGAGAAGAGTTTATTGACTTCAAATTGTTACCACTTGGGCCTTCTCCACTCGTTTCTGAGGGAGAAAAAAATGGGGGAAAAAAGATTTGCATGTCAAAGTGCAGCGTGTGCAGCCCCAAGGTGAATTTTAAGTGATGTTTGTTCAGATGAGGTCGGGGAGGAGGAGCACAGGCTGACAGTTGCTCAGTGGGACGCCGGCATGCAAATGTTAGCCCGCACACTAATGCTGATTGCTCATCATTGGAAGGATTTTATTCGGCAGTGTGGTTTCTGTTAACATCCAATGGCTCGTTTTACAACAGAGCTCATCTGTGGACCAAATGTGTCACAGAGCAAGATGGGAAAGATTCGGCCTTTCTGGTTGCGCTAATAAAGTGTGACATACGATTGGATTCGCGATCCGCCCTGTCCTCGCTTGCCATTTTCATAAGCCCATATATGTCACACAGTGACATTTGCCATGTGGTAAAACTGGACAACTTGCCAGTCTATTTTGGGGATTTCTTCCCCACCCCCACCATCACGTCACACATATGCTGAAAATAATGTTTTGTTGTGACCCATGCAGTGTAACCTTTGAGGTTGTCAGTTGGAACAAGGCTTCTGTGGGACACTTATAGCCTGTCAGCTGCCGGGACCTCAGTGTATGGAAGACTGGGCTTACAGACACCTGTAGGCCTGGGGGTCATGGTGGCACCTCTCAATTTTGTGTGTGTGTGTGTGTGTGTGTGTGTGTGTGTATGTGTGTGTGTGTGTGTGTGGGGGAGGGGGGGGGGGGGCTGGG
>JAVQJL010084148.1:0-12432 GCA_036024295.1 Nannoperca obscura
AAGGCGCCTTGTGACATCTATTTTTACACTCAGGATTTCTCACTGAAACACATTGTGTTACATGCATTTCCTTCCACATAAAACATTTGCTAAGCTGACCTTTTTAAAACATTTAAAATTGTGCATTGTTTACATGTTTACTAGCAGTCTTCTTCTTAACTGCTACTACTGGTCTAAAACTCCATATGGAACCTTTAAAGCAAATGGTACAAACATGATTTACACAAAGAATCATTGAAAACATAACAAAAGATTGCAGCACTGTGTTAAGATGTACTGAGCATTTTGCTGTATGTGTTTAATTACAGGTGGTTCTGTGAGGGCAAGGAGTTGGAGAACAGCCCTGACATTCAGGTCATCACTAACGGTGAGCTGCACTCGCTGATCATCGCAGAGGCATTCGAGGAAGATACCGGACGCTACTCTTGCTTCGCATCTAATTTCTATGGCACTGACTCCACGTCAGCCGAGATCTATGTCGAAGGTGATTCTCATGTTTCTCTCTTTCCTAATGACTCTTTTACAGTTGAGTTAAACACTTCATGGCGTGTGTACACTTGTTTGTTCAACCCGACAGGTGCCTCCTCTTCGGATTCTGAGGGGGAACAGCACTTTGAACATGTAGCCCAGTGAGTTTTTACCATATTGTCATTAAGACCCACTTCAAAAAGTAATTGATGTACACCTTTTAGCTACTGCACCACTAAATGAGACTATTCCTTTCCTTCCCGGATTTTCAAAGGCTGCAGAGGAAATCTTTACCTCCATCATCGAGCCAAACTCTCTCTGCAGGAGAGGAAGACTCTCCGTCATCCCAACCTGCAGCAGCCGCCGAGGAGCCAGCAGAGCAGCTCTCCTCCCCACCAACTAACCAAACAATCCCAGAACCTCTTCTACCAGTCCAGACATCAGTCACCATACTTCCAGTCCCAGAGCCCTCTAAAATATCTGTGGCATCCCCAGCACACCCTGCTCAGGCGGATACAACCTTGTTACCTGTGCAGGTGTTTCCTACTTTGTCACCTGGCGATCAAGAACGTCAAGAAGCCCAGGAGGTGACAACATCTGTCTCAGTCATATCCACACCAGCCCCACCAGTTCACACAGCGACCGCTGTATCATTGCCTTTGAACTCAGTGGTCTCTTCTGTGCTGCCCGTCCTGTCAACTCCAACACAAACATCCCAACCTAAGGTAGTAGAGCTGCTTCCTTCCATTTTAATTTGTGTTCAGCGATTAGTTTAATATATTTTAACCAACTTGTCCTCTGTGGGTTTTTTATCTCCAGAATCAAACCTCCATCCACAACTATCTACAGGGGTTAAACGGGCAACCCATCATGGCTGCCCCTGTATTCACAAAGGTAGAGTCATTGTCAAAAGGATGTACACTGCTCCTGTCTATTATGTGTTTATTGATGTAACATGCAGCCGGTCTTGTCCCGCCAGAGCCTGCAGGACCTCCTTGCGTCAGAAGGCCAGCTGGTGGTGCTAGAGTGCCGTGTGAAAGGGGCACCGTCACCTCGAGTGGACTGGTACAGAGAGGGGAAACTCATAGAGGACTCTCCAGATTTCAGGATCCTGCAGAAAAGTAAGCTCTGCTACTGGCCCGCTGCTGCAATATTGAATGTGCAAAATAAAAACACAATGATGCTACAATAAATAAATGTGTATTGTCTTTAAATAGCCAACTTTTGTGTATGGAATTAATTTCAGTGCAAATTAAACCAAAACATTTTTAATTAAATTGAGATTTTAAGATTTATATTTTGCTTATATCCATTGAGATTGTCCTGAGAAAAAAAAAATTGTCCCTTTTCTTTAAAGTTTTATTTATATCAAATCTTGTCAAATGGGGTGATTTGAATGAAATGTTGCAATTGCAGGATTTTAAGGTTAAGTGTATGTTTATGCATAAATCTATATGGTTTAAATACTGTATATGGTATCATCTCATAATACATAACATATATAACTGTGTTAAAGCATAAAGCAAAATGTTTGTTGTTTATTGTAAATATACTAAATATATTTCTTAAAGGACAAGTAAAAAATGACAAATAAAATTCATCCTGCATCAACTAATGTTAGTGTCTAACAATAATGCTAATAATAATGATGAGTCTCAGAGAAGTGCTAATTAACTTCAACTGTTGCAGTTTCCTAATGATTTTGTTTCCATTTCAGAGCCCAGATCTCCGGCTGAATCAGGTACACATTTCACTGAATCCTCGTCAGGCAAAAACACAAGTGTTGACTGCACCAGAGCAGCTGCCTGCCTGTGTATGATGCTGCAGTGTGTACATATTACTCTGCTGAAGTGTTTATAGTCCTTGGCTGAGGCTTCTGCTCTTCTTCTGTACATAAGCCAGGGCTACTTTTCTCTGACTCTGGACCATATAAGGTGGTCTCTCATCCTGTGTCAAACCACCATGGCAGATCACTTCAACCTGCTTTAGCTGCAGATAGACTCTCAGCCCCAGTGACACAAAGCAAACTCACTGCTGGGCATTTAAAACACAAGCCATGTATATTTTCCTCAGTATATTAAGACTCTCTCTTGTTGAGCAGTGAATATGATGCAGTCATACCAAACCAACTTGATGATATGTGAGTATCACTTCTTTACCTCTAGAGGAAATATGCACTCTGGTTATTGCTGAAGTCTTTCCTGAAGATTCGGGGATGTTTACTTGTACAACAAGCAACAAGTATGGAACCGTGTCCAGCACTGCTGCACTAAGGGTCAAAGGTAACACTTCTGTTTCACTTTACAGCTGTCATGTATTCTTATAAAAGTGCAAGGAATCACTGATGTCTGTCTCTCTGAATCTCATCAGGCAATGGCAGCAACAGCAACCACGTGAGGCCTTTCAGCAGTTTCATGGTGGAGCGCAGTCACATCCAAGAATCTTCCTCATCAGCTGCCATTGTGAACCCTCAACCAGAGGTCACTTTGACCAACAGCATCAAGCCCCACTCCAGCACCATTCACTTGGACCCGCTGGTCTCTAGCACCTTACGCCTGGACCCTTTAAACACCAGCACCCTCCGTCTGGACCCCCACAGCTCCAGCATGTTGCGTCCAGACCCTGCCCGCACCAGTCTACCCAGTCTGGAACCCTCCAGCCTGAGCAGCAGCTTCTGCCTCAATTCCAACACCCCAAAGTTAAATCCTTTCCACCTCCACCAGGACCCTCCAGGATCCAGTGGAGCATGTCCAGAACCACAGAGTGGCAGACAGCTGCTCTCATATCCCAAAAACTTAATTTCTCCATCTGCGTTTGAGACTTCCGCTGAGCAGGAAGCGTCAAGACCTCCAGTAACAACTCCGGACACGAGCCCCAAAGTTAAGGCGACCCCAAGCTATCAGAATGGGAGCTCCATTGTGGTGCCCCTTCCTGATCCCCCTCCTAACTCCTGCCTAAAGACAGGCACCCTGACGAACCACAAAGACTCACGCTCCAGTTCCAGAGTAGGTCTGCGTGTGCACTTCAAACTGCCTGAGGATGAGGAGGATGACCGAAGTGACGCATCCAGTCAGTCTGATGAAGACGCCACTCAGACGTCAGCCGGCAAAGAACCCCCACCAGTGCTGGCTAAACCCAAACTGTGAGTAGAGCAGATAAAAAAACAAATACAAGTAAACAGAAGAACTTCTGAATCTCTGATTCTGTCAGAATGGTCTGCAACAGTGTAGGAATGGGAAAAGAGAATTTGTTGTTATCCAGATCTTACTCTTAGTTTGTCAAAGTGAATTAGATGGGCTGTATTGAGAGGTGGGAGGTTCCTCCTCCACTGGCTCAACTAGCAGCTGTAATCAGTTGCAATTCATAAATGAATTCATGCGGACTTTAGATGTGGACCTTCCCACTATCTAAAACAAAGGATGGCATCTTCTATTTGTAAGTGTACTTGTGTGCATTTATGTTGATCTAATATTTCGGATGATGCTGTAAATGAAAGCTTGCATGGTTTGATTAGTACTTTACTGTTGGTTTTGTAAATGGGATCATAGGCATACAACACAAAGATAGAGAATTTGTCCTGTATTTTTTCGTCTAAGGTTGCAGTAACTCGATGATAAATAAAAGTGAACTGTTTAGAATGAAAGCTGAAGGGGTCTAGAGCTTGTACAGTGTTTTGTTTGTAGGCTGCTTGTTGGTAGCCCATAAAAGGGCAGATTGTTCTTCATGCTGACTTTGGCTCATTCCTGCTGGGGTTTGCTGCATGGACTTAATTTATGAGAGCAGTGCAGAGCAGAGCCTCTCTCATTTTCACCATGTATAGTGTCATTTATTTGGTAGTTAATTTTGGTTTTTTGCTTTGATCAACAGGGACTCAGTCCAACTCCAGCTTCTGCACCACCAGGTCCTCATGGAGCAGCAGCAGGAGACTGAACCTCACACCCAAACCCACACCCAGCCTCAGTCCCACCCCCCATTCCAGATCCAGATCCAGCCTGAGGTCCAAAGCTCCCACGAAGGTCCGCTTTGGTCACCCAGAATACACCGCGAACCCCATCCGCCCCCTTTCCAGCCCTACCTTAACACCACAACGCCCCCGCAGCAGACTCCTCACTCTGCACCTTCACTGACCACCGCCCCGCCTGCTCCCTCTCTGAGCTCTGCTCTAGCACTCAACACCACATTTTCACCTCTTCTCAACACTTCTCCTGCCCCTCCTGTGAGCTCCCCTCCTTCAATCCCTCAGCTAAAGACTTCCTCACTGGTGACCTCTCCTCCACCTGCCCCACACCTGAAAACAGCTCCTCCTCTCAGTACAGCTCCTGTAACCCAGATGAACACCATCCATGCCTCCCACCTCAACCTGTACCCTGCAGCTCTTGCCAGAACTGCGCCCACACCCCAATTTTTCTCTCCTCCTGCACCCAGGTTTAGTACAGCCTCTACAGATTCAACCCTGGCCTTACAGCAGATCCTATCTCCCGCTCCTCTACTGAGAAGCACCCACGCCTCCCTCATGAACCTCACCGCCACCTCCCACACCTTCAACTACGCCCGGCCCAAAGAGTTCATAGCTGCTCAGACCTTCTCACCAGTCAGGAGTCCTTCCCCAACAGAATCACCAGTCCCTCTGCTCCTCGAGCTGGCTGCTGAGCTCAGCTCCTCTGCAGCCAGCTCTCCTACTCTCCCGCCATTCTCCCCGCCACCCAGGATCTTCCCCACGAGGGAGCTCAAGTCTCCCACCAGCCCTCCGTCCCTCGTGTCTTCCCCCACGCCGGGGTCGATGTCCTTCCTGAACAGCATATTCGCCATGCGAGCCCAGTCGCCTCCCCAAGCCTCCTCTCCCACCTCCAGCAGCTCCACCCCCAGCCCCATTCAAAACCCAGTGGCGTTCCTAAGCTCCGTCCTGCCGTCCCTGACCCCAAGTCAGCCCACCAACTCAATGGGCCTGCCCAAGGGAGCTCCTTCAGGGTACGTCCTCTCTGACTGACTACAATGTTCATGAGATTGTTGAACTGTGACATGCTCTAATACACTTTTGTCTCTACAGGCTAAAAAGGAACGTACCAAAGATGCGCCCTCCGTCAACTGAAGACATTCGTGAAAGCAAAGAAATTCTCCTCCATGACATTGAGAAAAAGCTTCGATTAAAAGACAATACTCTTCATTTTGCACATCAACAGGTACTTAGTCATTTCCAGCTCTGTGGCTCTGACTGGTTTCTCATTTTTTGACTGCTTCAATTGCAGTGATGTAGTAACAATAAACACAACAATGCAAACAACCACATGCATAAACAAAGATTATTTTCAAAAGATTAAGCTCAGCCCAAAAGATGGGTCCATTGTATCTTTTAAAAGTTAAGTTGATTTCAGCCTGTTGCTCAGTTAGATTGTAGACTACTGTGTGAATATGAATGTCAATAAATGATCGTTTGTTGACATGGAGGAATGTAATCTTACATTTTTAACTAACCAACTGTTAGTTAGTTAGTAGTGCTAGTTTTTTTAATACTTTTAAGGATGAAGTTTGCTGTATATTAACCAATGACTGCATATTCACTTGACTCCAGCTTTCATTTTGAGATGACTGTTCCTCAACAAATATTTGAACATGTGAAATCATAAAGGGACTCAGAGGCAATGAGGAACTCGCTTCAGTTCAGCAGAGCATCAGCCATCACTCCCTCCCCATTCATTCCCAGTAATACATCATTGTGTGTCCATGCACCGTAACAAAATACGCATGCTAATAATGATAGCGTGTGTGTTATTCCATCAGTTTACGTTTGTATGAACATTATGTGTGTCTTTGTTGGTGTTCATCATCCATCCCTATCCTCTCATAGAAGCTGAGTAATGAGGGGAAAACAACAAGCAGACCCCTTGGACCAAACATTCCTGCTACTGTCATTAACTATGATGAGGTACAAGGATCTTCCTGTCCCAAGCACTGCTTTGCTCAAGGCTGTATGGGTTATTAAACTGTTTCAGACCAATGTTAAGAAACTTAGAAACTATATTTTCATATACTTATCTAAATACCATGGTAAATTCATATCTCTAATCAAGCATTCAAGCTTCTGTTAACTAATATATAACCTACACTAATAATCTGAAAAACACATTTTAGATTTAAAATGAATTAAGCTAATGATATATAATGACTCTAATGTTGTATAGTGCTGTACTCTCCAGTTTTCAGTTAACAAATGTTATATTTTCTGCATTTCAGATTTTCCCAACACAACACATTCCCTCCGTCTTAGCAACACATTTCAGAAAAAACACAGCAATCTCCTGCTAGATTTGTCTTTCTGCTAGCCCATACTGTAGCTGAAAAAGCTATTCAGAGGTTCTTAATACAAATCAAATCTGCAGTTCTTGACTTCTTCATCTTACTCTGTTCTCTGTTTTCAGCCTGATTTTATTTGGTTGGATTAGCAACATTTTTTACCATCCAGGAGTGATCCTGTCAGACAGATGCTGCTGCATGATGTTTAACGTCAAGTGGTTTAAAGTCACAATCTATGCATTTTTGGTTTTGAGATTTGAGTTATAGATTGCTACTTTAATACCACTGTTTTTACTTGGTAAACAGATGCATGTTGCCTCATGCTCCTGATTACTGCATACCTCTCCAAGAGCATTTGTTGTTTATCTCAATGTGTTAAGTGTTCCGTGTACAATATATGCATGTTATTGTAGGAATCGAGTTTCATGGAAATTTGGTGTAGGCACAAAGACAGATGACATCGTCTGTGGTGATTACTTTCATGTAGTGGTTTTCCTTTTCCAGGAGTACAAAGTGTCCAGGTTTGAGCAGAGACTAATGAGCGAGATCGAATTCCGCTTGGAGCGAACGCCGGTGGAGGAGTCGGATGATGAGGTTCAGCACGACGACGTCCCTACAGGAAAATGCATTGCACCCATATTTGACAAGAAACTGAAGAACTTCAGAGCCATGGAAGGCGTTCCTGTCACTTTCTCATGTAAAGTAGTGGGAATCCCTGTTCCAAAGGTGAGAGGTCAATGATACAATGGCAGCATGATCTTTCACCTTCGACCCTCACATTTATCTTTCACATCTTTGTCTCTCATCAGGTTTACTGGTTCAAGGATGGCAAGCAGATCTTGAGGAAGAACGTCCATTACAAGAAGATAAGAGAGGGGGATGGGACCTGTGCTTTACATATAGAGTCCACGACCAATGATGACGATGGCAACTACACCATCATGGCAGCTAATCCACAGGTAATACTTCACACTGTGCTTCATTTTCATGTTGTCAACACCTCCTCTCCAGCTGCATAATCTGATATGTATATATTTGATGACCATCAGGGACGGATCAGCTGCTCGGGTCATTTGATAGTCCAAACGGGACCTCCCCGAAACCGACTGACACCTATTCACTCTCAGAGGTGAGCAGGACTGAGTGTGCAGTGTGATCTGCAGAGGTAAGAAGAATCCCTCTGCAGCATGAGGAACCAGCCAATTATTTATTTTCCTGCCTGACATTAATGATATTTTGGGATCATGTGTATCTATCTATACTAAAAACATGCCCCTCGACAAACACCAACATGGGTTCATGTCAAATGTCAAAGTGTGCGTTTGTGCCCCATAACATGCTCTGCTCACGTCCTCACGTTTTTCAGGGTGCAAGCTCGCATTCAGGAAGTTGAAAGTGAGCAAACCCAGGAGCGCTTCTTTCGGCCTCACTTCCTCCAGGCTCCTGGGGACATGCTGGCTCACGAGGGAAGACTGTGTAGGCTAGACTGTAAGGTAGGTAGCAGGTCCTGGCATGTAATACAATCATTGAAATATAGAATTTTTGCCTCACCTTACTCTCAGCCTTTTTTTTCTTCCAGGTGAGCGGCCTACCCAACCCAGAGCTAATGTGGTTGGTTAACGGGAGGCCAATCTATCCAGACCTTTACCACAAGATGTTGGTGCAGGAGAATGGTGTCCATTCTCTAGTCATCGATCCTCTGACGCAGAATGACGCTGGCACATATACGTGCATCGCAAGCAACAAAGCAGGGCAGAGCTCCTTTAGTCTAGAACTGAAAGTTGTGGGTAAGGACTGAATACGACAAATGATCTTGCTTTTAGAATATGAAAAGCAATGACTTACTTACGCAAATCTTTTGAATACTCAAGTGTGATGTCCAATGCCCTGTTTTTGAAGTTCCAACAATCTAAGTCATGTCCACTTTAGAGAAAGAGATGAAGCAGCCTCCCCAGTTCTTGGAGAAGCTGCAGAACATGGGAATTCCTGAAGGAACTCCAGTCAGGCTGGAGTGTCGGGTGGTGGGTATGCCCTCTCCAGTCATTTTCTGGAAAAAAGACAACGACACCATTCCTAAAACTAAGGACAGAATCAGGTTAGGAGTTCTGAGCCTCTTTGAGTAGCTGTTTCAGTACCATTTGTTGCAACGTAAGTTTCAAAGATCGGATTTGAAGATTGGAATTGAAAATAATTCTCCATTCTTATTTCAGCATCACCCAGGATGCAACAGGATATGTTTGTCTCCTTATCCATCCAACAACAAAAGACGATGCTGGCTGGTACACAGTGTCAGCAAAAAACGAGGCTGGAATTGTATCCTGCACCTGCAGGCTTGATATCTATGGTTAATATTCTGTATTAGTTTTATCAGTTTTATTAAGAGATGTATTATTATTAAATACTGTAGAAAGTAGTAATACTAGCTATCTGCTGCACCTTCAGCACAGTGGCATCAGAGCATCCCTGCACCCATGAAGAAGGTTCCGCGCACAGGTAGCCGCTATGCAGCTCTGACAGGCCAGGGGCTCGACATCAAGTCAGCTTTCCCCACCTCGGACACCAGCCCCATCCTGTTCTCCAGCTCCCCCCCTGAGGCTTTGCTGGAGAGTGAGGAGCTGTGAACGGTCTGCACCCCAGCATGGTGACCCTCAGAGGCCTCCCAGCACGCTTGGACCTCCCTCAAGTCAAAACAGCAGCGGGCTGTAGCTCCTTGTAAGGAGAATGATGATCTGAGCAGATTTTCATGTGATGTGTGTGATGCATTCAGAATAGAATGGCAAAAGAATTATTGTGTTGAAGCTGTCAGCCCTGATAGTGGGTTTGTCACCATTCCTATTTACTCAAGTCATATGAAGAGTGTTTCACAGACAGAAAAGTGACAGATTTTCAAAAGTCTTAGCTCATGAGCCATCAGTGGAGTTGAATAGTCTCACGTTTGTTTTCTACATCACATAATGAGGTTGTTGCTGAATGTTGGTGATAACATCTGTTCTTAATTGTTAGTCCTATTCTGGTACTAGCACCACCTATTTTTATTGCAAATCATATATACCTGTACTGGTAGGAATAGTTCATTTTAAAGTTTATATAAAAAGTAGTTATACCTTTTTGTTTATTAATAATCAGAATCGTATATTAGTATTTGGAATAATATATGAATAGACATTTGAATATGTTTATTTAAATGGCTCCAGCAAGGCGGGATTCTTTCTACATTTACATTTTTCTTGACGTTCATCACTGGTTCACATTTTTGCACCATGTTTTTTCAGGCGCATGCATATGCCAATTGCTGATGTAGCAATATTGTATAACTTAACAAACACACCGTGTCTGCTCACAGTCATAATAATAACATGCTGTTAGGTGAGTCTCAGTCACGGTTAGTAGTTGAAACAACACTTTTTGTTTTGCTTTCAGGTGATTTCATTCATTCATCAACAAATATTTATTTTAATTGTTTAATATGAGATTAGATTATTATATCAGATTAGACAAAAAAATATCAGAAAAATCTCTGTTTCTGTTTTGTGGTAGGACTGAATGCTTTGCTTTCAAATGACAGGTTAAATGTATTCTGCAGAGGTTACTATTATTATTATTGAACTTTGATTAAGATAAATTCAACTCGGTTTGAAAACATACTAAAGCAAAGTTTGGAAGCACATACTCAACTGATGTAAAGTTGCACATTGTAAAATAGTTTTGTCCTTCTCAAAATAAAGTTATATTTATTCAAATGAGTGACGCGTTTGCTTCGACAGGAAAAGAGTTTAATGGGTAGTTTATTCTGCTACCTCTGACATTAATGTAGTGCTGCAATTACTGAAAGCTTGTTTTGACTATGCTGTAACCAGAGCCCTATTAGCTTAAACTAAAGCCGAATTGAAAACAAATAGGAAAGCTCAGAAGCCAATTAAGCATTGCTAATCAGTCCAATTAGAGGGGAAGAGAGTTCAAATAGGCATAAAATTACATTCACCTTACGTGACCTAATTAAACTCCGAGCCTCATCTGACCAGCTGCCAGGCCTTGTTAACTGGGTGCTGTATGTGTTGCTAGTGTGCTGTAAATCAGTTGTATTGATATGTTTTTGGAAGAAAAACAATCCAGTGTTTTATTACACTCATAGCTCACTTGTACTGAATATTGCCATGATGTTTCACATGACTTGATTTCGGTAGCACCAACACAATAACAGTAATTACAGTACAGTGAGAAGTCCCGATTCTAAAGTTTGTTACAAAACCAGCTATCAAACACCACACATTGGAAACCAAAAGTATTAGCACACTTATGATGCATTTCCCTAAGCTCCTTAAAATTAAGTATGAGCTTATTCACACTGCTCATTTAAAAGTAATCCTGTGGTGATAATGAGATTTATCAAGTCAAACCACACATGCAGAGGGAATCCTTTCTTACACTTTCTCCTGTACTCAAACATACGCTTTGTGCCTTAATCTCCATTTCTCCATAAGGAGAGCAGGATTCATAAGGGTCCGTGTTTCTGTCAGAGCAGACGGGGCGCTCCTCAGTTGTGACATATGGCTTTTGACAGAGGACATGGTTCTGCCATCGGTGCTCAGACAAGCCAATCATGTGAGGGGATGTAAAAAAAACCCCAAAAAAATAGGGTAGGGTAGAAGACACGGAAGGGCCGGGCCACGTCTGAGACAAGGCCCTCAGACAAGACAAGCAGCAGCTGGCAAACTACGTCAATCTGCAATCAATGAACCGACTGGTAGATGGGATTATATGCCTAATTGCACAGCTAACCAGCCCATCCCAAAATGACCAGACAGCATCAGCTTGTGTCCATGACCCAATACCAGAGACGGGCATTATTCTAGGCCTCTGACAGTGATTAATCATTCATAACCTGCCTCTACACCCAAGCTTTGAGTTTGTCAATACACCGTGACAGGAGCTACACGTCCCTCCAGACAAAGGAGGCCACCAGAAAGTAAAGCTCCAGAGCTGGAAGATATATCCCGTTTTAGGGCAATGGTTTAAGAGTACTCCATTTTAAGTAAAAGTCCTGCATTCACATTTTAAGTTAAAAGAACAGATTAATCTAAAGTGATCAAGAATCAAAACTGCTCATTATTCAGAATGCCTTCTTTTTACAGTGCAACATTGTTATATATTATTATTGATGTGTAAACAGTATTTTAATTTTGTAGCTGGTCAAGACTGAACATATGTCAAGGTGAATATTGTGGCTTGTTAAACTTGTAAACTTGTTTATAACAATGTAACTTATTTTACTAGGTCCTTATTTTGTATCGGAAATGCAACAGTAACTAAAGCTGACAGAGATGTCATTTCCCTCCAAAAAGTAGTGTGGTAGACGTATGGAGTAGAATAAGTAGAATTGTACTTCAGTGGTTTACAAGAAATGAATCACATCCTATGCATCTTTTTCTCAGCTGAACACAGTTGAATGTGATTCAAAGGGCAACTGGGAGACAATTATCTTAATTAAAAGCAGAGTAAAAGCAGAGTATGGTTAAAGTAGAGTTGTTTTTTCTGTGGCTTTTGGGCGACAGTCAGCAGTGTGTGTGTGTGTGTGTGTGTGTGTGTGTGTGTGTGTGTGTGTGTGTGTGTGTGTGTGTGTGTGTGTGTGTGTGTGTGTGATTGAAAAAAAAAAACAAAAAAATAAAAAAAATA
>JAVQJL010084150.1:0-16006 GCA_036024295.1 Nannoperca obscura
TGTCTGTCAGCCTGGCTACAGTGTTGAACAGAAACCTGGGATTGTTCTTATTTTCCTCTATTAGTGATGAGTAGTAGGCTGCTCTGGCATTACAGAGGGCCTTCCTATAGATTTTAAGACTATCTAGCCAGGCTAAGCGTGATTCTTCCATACAATTTGTGGATTTAGTGTGTAACGCTCACAACTTTGAAAGTAGTTCGAGTGAAAACTATTGACAAGCATCTAACCAGCTCAAGTTTGGACAACCTGTTTTATTTAATTTTCTAAATGAAAATGCTTTTGATTTGAGTCAGATATGAAATGGTGTGTATATTCCAGAATTATTATTTGTCAGTGTTGGTGGGTGTGTAAGTGTTTATTGGGGCATTTAATTTAATTATTGATTTTTATTGTTTCAAAAGTGAATGTTCTGTTCTTATGTGACCCTCAAAACAGGGTTTGAGAATCCCAAGCCTAAATTATTACTACTACCACCGCTACTACTACCAATAATAATAATAATAAAAGTAGCAGCAGCAGTAACAACATTATCTGTATTTAGTGGTGCAATAGAAAAAATACGCAGATGTTTTGGCCCTTGGCTTGGCATGCTTGACATAATTCGGCCCTTGGAGAAAACTAATTGGGGAACCCTGATCTAAAGCTATGAGGATCAAATCACCCTGTCAGTTTTTTAACACTGCTCTCATCGTCTCATTTTAAATTACCACAGTTATATGTTGGCTTAACAAGCAGCTAAATGAAAAGCAGCTGTCCAGGAAGCCAGCGTCTCCTGAATGTTTGGAGAAGCCTTCAGTTTTACATCCAACAACAGGACTGATGGTAGGAGATCCCTGCTGGCTGTGCTTATAGCCAAACTTTATTATTAGCTCTTTCCATTTACACACTATTGTAAAGATTAACAGTACTAGTATACTGTACATCAAATATACAATTCAACTGTCTTTAAGATATCACATACAATTTTCATCAACTATTACCTCTGATGCCAGTTACAGATGTCAGTGTATTTTTCCAGGCACAGTTTTATCCTCAGACAGGTAAACCTGCTTTATCTCCTGTGGCGGATGACATCACTCCTGCTAAACAGCGAGCAGCGCAGCCAGCTAACCGACACACGTGAGTTTGAATAATGGCTGTGTGGAATACATTCAATTTAAAGAAGCCTTCATCTCTGTCTCTGTTTTCTTGTGCTGAGATATTTCAGATTCAAGCTTTAAATTAGAATTTGTGCCTCATGTTTTCTTCTTGTCCTCAGTGGAGACTCTGCTGGTCTAGATTCCAAGTACTTTGAGAGAAGAGATGATAGCATCCCGATCTATGGCCTGTCATCTAATCTTCAGAGAGGTAAAACCGCTCATCATGGACTACAAGCTTTAGAATATTCAGCATAAACGGTAAATACTAATACTGTACTTTTTTTTTTCTTTTTAGAGTTCCCTCAGCGAACAAAGCCCTCCGTAGCTTCTGCTTACTTCTCTGCATGAAGCAGAAGCAGCTAGATTTAAAGACCAGCATATAGAACGCAGTCGATTCCAGCTCCAGGTGGAAGTAAAACCATCAAGTCCTGTTACTGACCTGCTGTGTTAAACAAATTTGTTTTTAAGTAGCAATTGTTGCTGTTTTAATTTGTGTTTACACGTCTAATTTGTGGTTCAAGTAAATGCTGTTAAAACGTTCTATATGGTGGATGATGATCATGGAGAATGTATTAATGTCTTCAAATTAAAATGATTCTATCTTAATGCAATTGAATATGTTTGTCATCCTTAAGTGTTTCTCTTGTATTTTTGTTTTCCGTTGTATTTAAGGTGTGGTCTTTAATAAACAGCTTTTTCAACATTATTGGTGTACACAGTCATTTTAGGATATCTGGTTTTAGATAAAATATTAAAAATGTGTAAATTGGCAATATTGGAGGTGTTTGATGTTTCTCAAGTTCATTCTGGAGTCATCTCAATTTAATTCACTTTTATTTATATAACATATCAAAGTTATCTCAGGGCACTTTTTCATACAGAGCAGGTCTAGAGCAGCACTTTATCATCTTATGATACAATTTAAGTGTTATCAATGTGATGCCTCCACATTGAATGCCCAACCCACAGAGCATGTCGGACTCCTTTGGCCACTTATACAATTAAATGTGGTAATTTAAAGACGGATGGAAATTCAATTGTTAATTTAAATGCTAATTTAATTCATCACTTTATAGTAGCTTTTTATATGTATCAATTCATTGATTTATTACAGTGAAATTTCCTTTCAGGATGCACTTCAGACTGATGCTTTGAGAATATCAAGGAAGCCTTATGCATAAGCGGATTAAAACCAAGCCATTATTGGTCATGTTGTCTGCATGGCAGGTCAATGGAAGAAGTTTGCATCACAAAGACTGACACCATGACGCTTTATTTTACGTGTTCTGTAGTATGTTGGAATGATTTAACCATTTCTTACATACATTAGAGACTGTTAGAGAAGTATCCTGAGTCATGGTTCCCTTGGTTTTGTGTGTATATCTCAGGACTGGGTTGGTTTTGGCTTGCGGTGGTATTCATGCTGAGGCCAGGGGCAAATGGGGTGGAGAGCTGGGTCAGAATTGGTCAGAGATCTGTGGCAAGTATGGAAGCGTTTGAGGGGGTGGTAGGAATTGAAGGGAAACCTATCATGGTCAGGTGGCGGTCCATGTGCATGGGGAGGGCGTCCTTTACCATCAGTATGGGAAGGGCGTCCACCGTCAGCATGGGGAGGAGATGCTTCACCGCCAGCATGGGGAGGGCGTCCTTTACCATCAGTATGGGGAGGGTGTCCACCGTCGGCATGGGGAGGGTGTCCTCCCCACACTTTACCATCAGTGTGGGGAGGGGGTCCTCCACCGCCAGCATGGGGAGGGCGTCCTTTACCATCAGTATGGGGAGGGCGTCCACCGTCGGCATGGGGAGGGTGTCCTCTACCGTCATCATGGCTATGGTGTCTTTTGCCGCCATCATGAGTATGGTGTCCTCTACTGTCATTATGGGTATGGTGTCCTCTACCACCATCATGGCTGTGGTGTCCTCTACTGTCATTATGGGTATGGTGTCCTCTACCGCCAGCATGGGGAGGGCGCCCATGACCATCAGCATCGGAATGGGGACCATGACGATGATGGAACCTACATTCAGGCTCTTTCTCACCAGGGCCAAGGGAAGTAGTGTTCTGTTTAGAACAGAGCCAACAGAGAGTTAGTTGAGTAAGTATTTCTGAAATTCCCGTTACCTCTATGTAACTGGAGTTTTGGAGAGACAACTGTTTCAATTTTGTTAAAAAAGTAGAAACGTACGTTTAGAATGTTGTCTTACCGATGGGGGATAGAATTCACACTCAACAGACTGGAGTCCGTTTGTTGTGGAATAAGATGAACGGCAGAAAGCATGATGCTTTAACGGGAGAAGAAAAAGGGAGACAATGAAGAGCAAGTAAGAAGAAACTGAGTGAGCAATATTAAATTACTATTCAACATCACACCCATAGTCATTTAGTCGCCATAGGCCTAGACTCTAGACTCTAGTTGCTCACAGGCTCACGCAAGTCTGTGATGCTTGTGATGCAAATGGTGTTGAGACAAGGTACCCATAGGGGCCTGACACACCAAGCCAACTGTAAAGGACCAGAAGCAACCAGAGAGCGCTCATTAAATCATTTAGATCTCCTCATATCTTCTGTTTAAAGTTGCAGTTGAACAGTAAAACTTGACTTACATTATATTCTCTTTTAAATTCTGCACATAACATATCAAAGTGTGGCTCTGAATGTTTTCGAAATTTCTCTATGAGTTGTACTTACAGCTCTGTCAGGGCATAGGGGTTTGCATGCCTCAGGAATGATTCTGGATCCCCTTGGGCAATGAGTCTCCACAAGGACAAACTCAGCATAGTAGTTCATCCCTGCCATCATCATGTACTGAGAGAGGAGGAGAAAGAGACAGTAAATAAACAACTTAATGTAGCCATACATTAATAATATACATACATATAGCCATATTAATTCACACGTGTGTATGTGAAGGAGAGAGAGAGAGAGATTCTCTGTACCCCAGATTTTATTCGTCCCACTTCCTTCAGAATGAAGTAGTACTGGTTGGTGTTGTTCTGGTTGAATTTGGTAACACCTTCATGAACAGACTTGATACCTTCAGAGCTGTTGAGTGGGATCAGGCTGGGACAGTCAGGGCACATCATCACCATCTCCCTGTTAGTCAATACTACACACACAGAGAATTACAGTATATGAATAATGATCCAGTTTAGTATTTTAAAGTTTTGTTTTCTCATCTCAGAACCATTCATCATCATCTTATTACTTAAACCCTAGTTAAATACAACACATACAGTATTCTCAGTAGAATAAATTATGACTAACTTTACACCTGAAAAATTAGAACATTTATGCTTTCCTCCCACAGGAGGGCTGTATAGGAAATATTGTTTAAATAGACTAATGTTGTCAGCTCAACAAAAAGATCAGATTAGCCTCCTGTGGTTATGTAAAATGAATGTGGGAGGTTTAAAAACTCCTTTGACTAGATATGACTAAATATCTGCTATAGACATTAAAACATCAATAAAAAGCTTCAGCCATATCTGTCTGATGAAGAATTCAGTTTGCTCAATCAGTATGTTGTGACATGTTTGTGTGTGACCTCTGCTTCAGTCATATCACATTGGACTGGACCTGGAAAATGTACACATTTGTGCTTGAATTGGACACAGAAAGGTCAAATAGTGTGAAAAAAGACTACTGTATTAGGGTTAAAGTCATTTTTTGTGTTGTGGGGCTGAATGAAGAGCTCCTGTAGTGTGACTTTATACGCACTTTTAATTGAATTTACTGCAGTATTCTTCACTGCTGATTGAAGTGTTGTCATGGTCTGAAATATCACTGAAGACAATGATAAATCAAGTGTAGCGACTACTTGTATACATTCATAAATATCTATTAATGTAGTCTTTTTGTCTGACCTCCCGGGCCAAGTAAGATTAACAGTGACAAAGAATGCTTGTTGTCTCACCTTAACCATAGTTTACTTGCCATAAGCAGTATCTTTCCCTAACCTAACCATACCATAGTTGCCAGGCACAGATCTGGTATCAATTAATGACTGTAAAAAACCTTGATGATGGAAGTCAAAAAGCAAGCAAACAACAAAAAGAATCATCAAAAACCAATGTTCTCTTTAGCAGTAGGGTTGGATACATAACAGGAGAGAAGCCCACCTTGTCGTGTTCTACACTCATATTTGGTGACTTTGGCGTCACTGTCTCTTACAGTCATCATTACAGTGCAGTTGGCCATCACCGCCTACAGGCAGAGAAAGAGGTGATGTTACGGTAGATGTATGTAATCATTACAGAAAAGATGTCCAGCTTCTGGCTTAATTCATGTGTCGGGCTAACAAAGGGCATTTACCCGTTCTGTCTGTGTGCGGAGTTCACAATCCTCAAAGTGTTTGGGGTTGACAACATGACATGTTGTCTCCAGAAGGTCCAATTGCATCGTAACATTACAGCCATTGTCAACCTGGAAACAAGAGAGTAAATCACAATTATTGAGGTATTGTGAAGTTTTTAATGTCTCTACACTTAAGGATGTAACATTGGTTTGGGTGGTGTGTGTGTGTGTGTGTGTTTCCTGTAAAAAAAAAGGATTTGAATATAGTTTTATGCATTTCTACATGCTTTTGTCTTATTCTCAGCTACTTAAAAACAACCTATGATTAAGATAGCCATCCTGCTTAGTATAAAGTGGTAAATATGCATCAGAAAAAGCTGTGCAAAAAGATCTATGGCACTATCAACAGATAATGTTGATTGATCATGGATCACTATCAGCAGGTTCTAATAAACAGTTAAAATGGGCTGAGCTGCCCACCGTCTTGCCCTGTGATTAATGGATGGCCCGCACTCCCTGTGCATTCCCCGTACCTTTTCCACTGTGTAGCCTCGCTTCTCATTGAGTCTGAACTTGTAGCCATGCTCATGGTGCTCGTTGATGTGATGCATTGCGAGACGTGCCGCTGCAGCACCGCTATCCTCGCTGCATGTCACCAGCTCCAAGACTGGAGCCGCGCTGCAAAGCAGCACCGTTGAGGACAGCAGTACCAAGAGGGGTAATTCCTTCATGGTGCACAGGAGAGAGACAGAGCAGACTGCTGCAGCCAGGGACCTTATATAGATATGGACAGGGAGGGGGTGGCAAACGGGGGGAGAGATAAATTGAGATAAGAGATAGAAGCAAGAGGACAGGACCACAGAGCTGCCAAAATAACAAACAGAGACTTTAACCAGATGAAGCATATTGATGTGAAAGCAAGTCAGATTCAATTCAGTTGTATTTATATAGCACCATATTGTAACAAAGTCATGTCAGGGCACTTTTTCATATAGAGCAGGTCAAAACCAACTCTTTATATTTACAGAGACCCAACAGTCCCACCATGAACAAGCACTAGGAGACAGTGGTAAGGAAACACTCCTTTTTAACAGAAGCAGAAACCTTGAGCAGAACCAGGCTCTAGGTCTTGTTACAAATGCCAGACATGTACATAGGCTACAGAATAGGCCTACTTGTCTAAATTAAAAATGCAGGGTTACATACCAAAATACTCCTCGATCAAATCTACTAGAGTAGTAAGTAATATTATAATAAGGGATGCATTTACCCTATATAGCTCACTTAGTTAATCTTACTGTATTATGTAATGGCTCTCATGTGTTAATATATTTTTTATATAACTAAAGATTTAGTTAATTAAAAGAGACACAATTACAAATGTGGGTTTGGCATTTCTTTAATTAGTAATGCACTATCTAGGTATGTAGGCCTGTCTAATCATATCCACTGTATGGTTGGCTTACTGATGTATGTAATCAAGTGCGTTTGAACAGTGATTAAGCCATTCACTAACTGACAGCAAGGACTGAAGTATATTTGAACAATGATGCAACTGCTTGGTTTAGGACAGAAAGTGTAGAACTACATGGACAGTATCTGGGTATCTTTTAATTAGTAATATGCCTAGCTACAGTAACTATAAGTAATTATAAATTGTATTGAATTTTATAACCTTAAAGGTGATAATTAGAAAAGCAGTGCTTAGTGATTATCTATCAGTCTGTACTTTGACTGTTTTCACTGATAACACCTACAAACAAAGCATTGAAAAAAATAATCAACATTATTTAACCATGTGCACAGAACACATAATGCATGAACAACTGAAACAACAATGTGGAGGATCAGGCTTCGCCTACACCTATAGTGTGAACACTCTGATCCTCAGAATGCAACATAATGTCAAGGTTAGGAGTTGTACCAGGAGACTGAAAGATAAACATGAACTGTGACTGAGTAATGGGGTGACATGAGAATCACCCTGCCAGATTTAATGATTAACCAAGAGCCTGGCCTGTGGTCACATATAGGCTGAGTTGATTGAATTACCAAAATTCAATCAAATTCACCCAAGTGAAATGTTAGTACACTTCATCATGAACACTGTCCACAATTATCCCAGAGCAGTACAATACTGAAACAAATAATCAATTGAATATAGACTAATTGAAGATTAATTATATTTTGTCAAGGCTAATTCATATTTGTTATATTGTCTGCCTCAGCTTTTGACCCTTCCCTGTCTTTTTGGATCTTCAGTCATCAGACCAGGAACCTTTACTTCTACGCTACCTTATCTGCCATGTATTTGATTCCCAAAGTAGTGGCATTTAAAGTTGTTCATGTAAGTATAAAAAACACTAATATAATATATATAATATCAGTATTACAACACAAGAAACAGACCTGCGCACAGCTTTAAGTTCATTTATCTTGAAGTGAAGCAGGAACAATCGAGCAGCTTCTCTTCAAAGAAGAGCAAATTGGGGAGGCCATATTGTGAAATGCATTGTTCACTGTAAATGATGTGCAAGTGATATTAAGCACTATGAATGTGCCATAGTGTCACCTATGGATGCATTCTCCAAGCACTGTTTTGGAGACACCTTTACGCCGTAGTCCAGTCTGAGAATACCTATAAAGCTCTGACTGGGACATCTGAGCACTTATCTGATTTTTGAAATGTCCATGTAAGCAAGAAACCCTGGTTTGTTTTTTCAGGGAGCGTAAAAGATTAGACACAGAAAAACAAACAGCAGCAGCAGCAGCATCACACTGTCAGCGACTGACAAAGAGTCAATGTGTATGTTGAACCTGAAGAAACACTTTCAAATATTAAAGACTGAGAGACTGTTTTTAGAACGTTCTTTTGAAGAGTGTTGGAGGGTTGGGCAACTCTAACTAGCTAAAATGGGAGGAATCCATGAACCCATGTGCCTGCTGAGGATGTTGTTTTTGTTGGTGGTTGCCTAATCAAGGTCCATGTGGTTAAACATTTGTTTTTGTGTGGGTGTCTTTGTTGCTTAACTAATATGAACATGGACCTCAACACAGTGTCAGCAGGTCAAAACAAAAAGTCTTCATACCTAAATCACAAAACAAGTGACTTTCAAAAGGACCTATATGTTTTTGGATCTGCTAGCTCTGTGGTTAAGGTTTGGTTGAGTTCAAAGTTCACTTATGACAAAACAATCTCACCTCAATGTTAATTTACTGTAGGAGCTGTTCAGGGGCTTTCAGTCATATTCATCATACCTTGAGGTGAGAATGTTATGTACTACACAGAATCGGATTATGGATTGGTTTGGATGTTTCACTTAGTGTTTATAATTTAGCTTCATAGAAGAGCTTGAACAAGCCAATACAGAATATGTACTACTTGAAAAAAGGCTGCAGAGACGAAGACCCCGCCCAAGAAGAATCTTCAGTTCAAGTTTGACCCCCCCTCCCTCCCCACAATACACAGTCAGACTGTCATCTATGTTGTCTGTCCCTCTGTCCCTCTCTCCAGAAACTTCCCCAAGGCTAATGCATTTCTTAGGAACTGTCCCTCAGACTTTCCCACCAGTCCCAGTTGTCTGACGCCTACATTCACCTGCTCACCTGTTCCTCATTCCCCAATTACCCCCTCCACAGTGTTTCTACCAGCCCATCTCCACCTGCCTTCCATTCACCTTAACCTGAACCCACATCTGTTCCTCTGTTCACTTGCTACCCTTGCTTGTGTATCATCATTTACAATTAAAATCACTGACCTCTTCCTGTCTGCCCAGTTGTCAGCAATTGCCTCCTACACACCTACTTGACAAAGACAGATGAGATGACTTTAATACTTAAAGGTATGGGGAGATAAAAGTGCAAAACTTACAGGGTTCATTTGTATGAGGAAGTAGGGAGTGTAGCTTGCTGTGAAACCCTGACACAGCAAGATAAGAACAAAACGTTTCACCTGTACTCACCATGTCAGTGCAGCTTCCCCCACTTATATTATTAAATACAAATATTAAACTTCTACTCATTATCTAGATTCAATGATAAAGTAACAGAGGAAAGAAAGTGGATACCTTAAGGGTCATTCTGTTCCTTTTATGACATGTCATGTGACGTGCATAATCTTGATCTCTTCAGTGCCTGAGGAAGTTAGACACATCAAAAGCATCCAAAAGACCATCTTCAGCACAGGGCTATTACACTGGATTACAGCATCCTGTCCTTACAGCCTCTTGGAGTTGCTAACATGCTAGCATTCCACAAGGTGGAATTGACATATCTTTCAACTCAACACTACAGTTGTGTCACTTCTTAAACCTGCTTCATACTTTCTGTGTCCATGTGCCCATGAAGTTCCGCCCATATCCACGAGGGTCCCAGGTTACGACTTGGTTACTGAGCAATCGAGTTGGTGTTGAATCTCTGTGGGTTGGTCACTATGAACAACCCCTTTCAGACTACACACGGTAATCTGTTGGTGTATAAGTGTATAAGTATGGACACTATGGAATAGTACCACAGTCCCATCATTCAGACACATTAGGAGGACATGTTGTGAGGAAGAACACAGGCATTCAGTGAAATGCCTCCATCGTTGTGAAAACATGCCCAAACAAGATTGTTTCCATAGAGCTACAATATTATTTTATCCCATTTGTATGCTAAATACAGTAAATTACCAGGTTACCATGGTCATCTTAAAGTGAGCCAATTTCATGTTAAGTTCACCTGAGTTGAAGATCAAAGATAGCTGGCTAACGCACTAATCTCACTTTGTGGTTCAACCCAGTAAAACATGCTGGATATTAAATATCCTTGTGATTTCTGTGGATTAGAAAAATTATGTTTTTTATTGTATTAACCCATACATATTCTGGATGAACATTGAATATTATTTAGGAAATAAGATCCAGAAAGATGTCCTTCTTTGTTTTGAAGACAATAGAGATATAGATCAAAAATCTTATTATCTTTGTACAATTTTAATAATGGTAAAAGTTCACATACATAAAAAAGACTCGAATACAAACTTTGGACACTTTCTCACCTCAATTAGACAGTATGTTAAAAACAGGAAGGCAATGAAATCCTATATATTTGTTAAATATAGTGTATGCAGATTAGTATAATCAGTTTTGTTGTTTAACAAAATATATCGAGAAAAAGTCGAATCAGAGGTTAACCTACTGACCAATCAGATTGGTAGTACAATTGAGTCATCGTTCCTCCAGGATCTGAAAGGGACAAAAGTGTCCTTATTGTGTAAGTGACATGTATACATATACATATTAAATATTTTTAGACTCAATGATGTGATTTTGCATGAAACATATGCTGAATTTCATGTTTTTATTTGAACAGTTCAGTCAGATAGACTTTATTAGACCTTATTATTTACCTCACTGAATATTACTGTTATTTTACCTTAAATACTCTGCTCTTGATCTGTTGATGTTGCATGTGATTAATTAAGAAGTCAGTGTCTTTCATGTGAACCTGCTAAACCCAGGTGTACTTGAGCCATGTGATAACCAGCTTCATGATACCAGTTATCCTGAATCATCCATATTAGGCCAAATGAAGCCAGCTAATCCAAAGAGATTCAGAGTAAATGAAACCTACTTCAGGATACAGACCCCAGAGTTTCACTGGACAGGACTTTAATTAGACTGTATGACAAATGATGGGAGATTAAGACACAGACTGAAAATAACAAGAATGTTCTTTTAAGGTCCTTTCTCTTTGATGATAAACATGTTTCCACACTTTTAAACAAATACTTACAAAATTCAGCTGTCCCAAACAGTGCCAGCCTGAGATGAAATTAAAACATGTCCAGACATTAACAACAGTTATAAAACACACTAGGGATCCCACATGCTCATGAACAAAAGGTTTCCACAATGTCCCCCTTTTATTATACTCACCCTGCAAGTAACCAATGCGCTTTGTCTGAGTTCTTCAGAGGACTTATGTACAGCAATGACTGTGGAAGGTTTCTGGTATGAAAGTAGTTCTGATAAATGCTGTCCCAGATGTTCATGTATAGGACAGGTCAGCTATGTGCAGCTCAGGATCTACCTGAGTCCAGTTAGAATTGTTTTTGAGTGTAGGGAATTTTAATGGCAATCTATCCACCAGCCTACTCACCACTTCGTCATGTTTTGACGTGCAAGGTCACAGTATGTCCACTGAAAAGTCTCAGTGCTATTGATTTAATAAAACAGCTTGTGAGGTCTTCCAGGTATGTTGACCTTCTCCAGTAAGTGTAATGAGTCTTTCTTCAGATAAGATGTGACGGGCTTTGCTGTAAACCGCCGGCTCGCACACTCAAACCCTTTGTGCTGGAGTGGATTCTCTCCCCCCTTCAGCAGTGGATCTCGTAGGCGATCTGAGAGTCCATGAACAGGCCTGTGTGATTAAGAAACATCCCTTCAGCCTCTGATGTGATCACAGGCTCGTCCTCCCCTCCCTCCCCCGCCATTCTCCTCATGGTCCGTATGTCGACCTCCTGCTGCTGTTGCTGTTTGTTAGGTGCCAGAGAGGGACTCATGGTCTGGCCTGGCCCCGAGGAGAGCGTATAGCTGGAGGTGTCAGATGGAGCGGGGCAGCCCAGGCTAGTGGTGGAGACAGCTGTGGGAGGAGCAGGAGGTAGCACAGGCTTGGCCCTGTTGAGGACGTACATCTCATGGCCACGCTCGTCACGGTACTCCTCCAGCTGGGCAAAGGTGGTGGGGCCGTCAGAGTAGTCATTTACATACAGGATGCTCTCCTCCTGCAGGTTACAATTCACTCATCACTTTTGGGGTCCAGCAATTTACAATATTATAATATAATAAATAAATAAGAGGTTTTAATATTTTACAACTGAATTTTCAGTTTAATCAGTGAAGGTAAGATGTCGGAAAAATATTATCATGCCATGTAAGGAGGTGCATGAGGAGTGTTGTAGGTAGTCTTGTAGGTAACTTATGTCTTTATCTTTGTAACTTATGTCCCTATTCATACAAAGAATTGCTGAAAAGGATTCTGATACTGCTTCTCTATTTATTTTTCTTTATAAAAAAAAATAGAGAAGCAGTTTGATTCTTATCGTTTAAATGCTGATCCATGTCCAATCTTTGAAATGTGGCTAAAATGAACTGCCTGATGTCTCATAGCTTCCTTGTGTCATTGCCACAGTCAGATCTTCAAAGTTTTACACTAACACAGAACTAACTCTTCCTTTTGAGCCCTTACACTCGTCCAGCGAGCTGCTGATCTCATACAGGTCCATCAGGCCTCTCAGGTCTTTAAAGCAAGAGCTCCTGGTTGTGCCTTACTCAAGGACTCATGGTGATGGGCCTTTTGCTGTCCTGGCTCCAGGTTGTGTCAGCAACTCTGCTGAGTGTTTTACATCATAAAACTGTTCTTCTTATTCAGTTCTTGGATTTAAATATTTATTGAAATGCTTGTTATTGCCTCTTTTTTCTCTTGTAACTGAATCACATTCACCCTGCTTTTGAAAAGTGCTGACTAAAGTTGTATTTGCTTACTTACTTACTAGTCTGCATATCTATCTGTATGGTGAACATTTGAACTGTATTGTTGTAGTCATTAGATGTTACTAAGGGGTCCATTTTACTATTGTTCTTCCTTCCTTTAAGAGACTCCTCCTAACACAGTTTATTGTCAGGTCATAGTTAATACATAATTAATGATTAGAGTTAAGGAGGCTATGCCAGCTGTGACTACACGGCGTTGATACACGCAATGTGTCAAAAAACAACAGTGTATATAAAATTAGAAAATATCTACCCCAAGCAGTTCCTCTCACTTATCAGGTTGGACATAAACCATTTCCTCTTGCACAGACAAACAGATGCACACCTTCTCAGCTCCATCAGCTCCCTTGTCTCGTTGGTGATGTCTGCTGTAGATCATGGCGACCAGCAGCAGAGCGGTCAGAGCCAGCAGAGAAATGCCCACAGCGATGGCAGTCTGAGTGGCAGCTCCCAGAGCGCTGAAGGCCATGCTGCCCAGAGCGTACAGGGGCTCCCGGCTCACATCTGAGCCCAAAGCAGGACCGTGGCTCCTCAGCCGTGGCCAAACGGGGGAGTATGGCGAGGACACCTGGGACCATGAGGCCCAGATGGAGGAGGAAGTGGATGAGTTGATGGCAAGCTGAAAGGTCACCCTTGCCACGCCCCCTGCATTCCAGGCTTCACATTCATAGAAACCTGCGTGAGCCACAGTCACATTACTGAGAAACAGCATGCCACTGCCGGTGTCGGGGTCAAAGCGCTCGCCGTCAGTCTTCTGCAGACTGACTCTGCCTTCCTCTGAGGGCGCCTCTGCTTCGCCCACTCCACCTCCTCCAGCACCCAGCTCCTGAACCAAGCCTCTGGGAGAAAGCACCACTTTACCCTGGGACGCCTTCCTCCAGGTCACCTGCAAAGGTATTCAACATTCCATTTAATGGTCTTGCTAAGAAGGTTTTCATCACATAAATAATAATAAAATCGGACTCATGTAACATCTGCTATCAGGGCCCCAAGGGTCAGGAGGCTCTGAAAAGATAGGTTCACTCTGTTTCAAGTCTGTTCAAGAACAATAGTCAGGTGCCAATATAAACACTGAAACAGTTCTCTCTTTCTGGAATCATTCCTCCTGTTCATACTGATCATTAAAAGATCCTTCCACAAAAAGAAACTGTTTCAATGTTCATGTGGGCACCTGGATATTGTTTTAAGACACCTATGCTTGAAACAAAAGTGTGTGTATGAATATATATATATATATATATATATATATATTGTTGTGAATCCTATCAAATATGAATTTTGATTATATATTTTTTCTATTGCAGCTGCTATTGGGGGCCCTTTACGTTTCTGTGCTCAGCAGCCCATTGTCTCATACTCCGTCCAACAAAATATTGCTTTAGAGGTTTTTCTTTTTCCTTTCATTATTAGAAATGAATACTAAGTAAAATACTATTAAATTAATCAAATAGATGTCAGTACAGTGTAATGTGGCCCTGTGACCACACTATAACACATGCAACTATTTGCTGGTATTCACAAAAGGGGGACACAGTTAGGATCTTAAACCTGAGCCACTAACTAAGTGGTCACAAAGAACGAAAACATGATGTGGAGCATCAGGTAGATGTGTTAAATTCAAGTTACAGCTTACACTTGTTTTACAAAATTTGAAAAAACATAATTCTAGCACTTTATTAGGGCATCCTCATGGGTCTTTGGTTATATTAGACTGTGTTTTACCTTTTGACTATTTGAATTAACCTAAAGATGCTCAGTGGGGTGGGGTTGGGTATCTGTCGAGGAAAAACTGTAGAAGTCAGCACTGCTTGCTCTTTCCTGAACTTGACAAGAGATGTGATCATGTTTAAGCTCACTGTTCTGCTGAACAACTGATCATCATCATTATCATCAACAACAGCAATTTTTGACACAGCATGAGTTGATACAAAACTCAAGGGAAAGCGGTGAATGTAGAGGAACAGAGGCAGATTTGTCCTTGATTGCATTCAAAATGTTTTAGGTAAAAATATGTTAAGCTGTATGACTGCACTTATGCAGGAGCAGAAGGGGGCGTCTGGCAGGAAATCAGAGAAACCATGAGTTTTGAAAGGCACGGTCACCACTGATAATATACAGTGTTTATGGAACAGCTTCAAATCACCATATAAATGTCTTCTTTAGAATGACGTATATATTGGTCAAGCTGTGTAAGTGAGGCAACTGACCGGTATCTGTATTAAAAGGGTACATGAACATATCTGTCAGCTGAATGTCAACTGCCTTAATTTTCATGGTATAGTAGCAGTTTCTGAAATACTCAGACTAACCTGTCTGGCACCATCAGCCATGCCACATTCAAAGTCATTTAAGTCACCTTTCTTCCCCGTTCTAATGCTCGGTTTGAACTTCAGCAGATCGTCTTGACCATGTCTAAATGCCTAAATGCATTTAGATGCTGCCATGTGATTGGCTGATTAGACATTTGTGTTTAAGAGCAGTTGAACAGGTGTACCTAATAGAGTGGCCAGTGAGTGTATACATTATATACTCAACGATCTGTGCACACTGACACACAAGCAAACCAGTGTCATGGAAACTGCTGAAAGTTACACTTATTCATTTTAAGTATCCCTACCTGTGGCCGAGGGTAACCAGAAGCATGGCAGGACACCCTGAGACTCTCTCCCAGGCGGACAGCTAGCCTCCTGGGCTCCAACTGCACCAGTGGAGGGATACATACTAGGCTATTGAGGGGGACCTCCACCAGGCTGAGATGGGAGAGGCGTGGTGGCTCAGTGCAAACCAGCCGACGTTCTGCAGAGCTGAGCAGCCGCTGGCCCTCCTCATCAATCCAGCTCCTCAGCCAGTGTAGAGCACAGTCACAGCGCCATGGGTTGTCTATATGGAGAGAATTTTGTTTCTTTAAGTGGTTTGAGAGAGAAACTTTCCACACTTTTGCTTTCAAACTATAAAAGTTTTGTTTGTTTGTTTGCAAAAGTTTTAGATTCGCAAGCAAAACTTCAGGGTTCGCAAGCAAAACGTTTAGATTTGCA
>JAVQJL010084154.1:0-23707 GCA_036024295.1 Nannoperca obscura
CCCCCCCCCCACACACACACACACTTTGACCCTGCACAGGTGATACATCAGGATCCCCTTATTCTCCAGCACTTAAAACTTCATCCATGAAGCTAACACAAGGCTTTTCTTACAGCCCAGAAGTTCTTCTGCCAGGAGTTAGATAAGAAGACTGACAGCACTCTTCTGTATATACGCTCAATAAGAAGATGGAGCCTGTAGACGAATGGAGAAAATCCACATCATGCATCTAACTGTCACACGCATTAACTTACTTTATGAAATCCTTTCAGCAAATATTATTAAGTTACTGAAATGGATTGACACATCAGTCAAATGTCTAACATGAATTTTCATCATTCATTATGCCACTGCGGCAAAGTGTTTGCTAATTGCTGATTTCCTGAAGTTAAATGTCTGACAGCATTTTCCATTTTGTTTCTGAATATCTCTTTGGTTATCTCCACCATCGGTACAAATGCATTATGAATGCTCCCTGATACTTGAACTCTATGCAGTATTATTATTTAGATGTACAGAAGCTGTCGTGTGTTTGATCAGACTCAGACTACAATAAAGTAGAGGAATATAAATGCCAATAAACAGATAAATACAAATTACATTCTCCTTTTTTGCAATAACCTTTAACAAAATCAATAAAAAGGTTGTGCAAAGTTTTGACTTAGTTGCTGCTGGAATTTTAAGGACAATGTCAAGTCTCACATACAAACTAAAGTTAAGTCTCAAGGCTTTGTTCTGCGACTAAAAGTCTGATTCAAGTTCCAGGCCCATGGCAGGCCTGTAGCTTTTGGCTTTGGTGAAAAAACAAAAGAAATCACCATTATTTACCCACAATAGATTAACAACAACAACAACATTAAAACCAGCCACATGTAAGACATTATAGTCTAAACGTATAAAGGCAAGACAGGTAGCGTTACAGCAGTGGGCACGGGTTTAAAAACAGTGTAAGAGTGTGTACGTTGGGCTTTTCCTTAAAGACCCACTGGTTTTAAAGTATATGCACAGGCTTATGTCAGTGGTCTGCAGCTCATTACTTTATATTGTTTAAGAACTACCTTGAGCTTTCAATATATATAATATAATGTATTTGCTCTGCTCGAATCTGTTCAGCATGTGTGTGAATGTGTGTTGTGTCAGCAAGATCATTTATAATGGTGCTTCTTCTTGCACCTATAAAACTGGCAAATTACTGCATGCAGTGTGTGTGTTTATGTTTTATAGGACAGTATTGACTCTACAAGTCTTTTTGATTGGACAAGTGGCTGACTTTCACCATGTCGTAAAGACATGTGGAGCCTCGTTCATAGGCTTGTATACATATTATTGATTCCTGTCTTATGCTGGGCTCCATCAGCATTCTGCAGCCCTGTTTGTTCCATCTTAAAAACAATGAGTTCTTCTCCTGTTACTGCCAATTACAGTTAAGCCCTGTCAACATTTTCACATCATGATTTTGTCTTCATGAAATAATCCCAATGAACAAACAGTGTTTATTTATATTTCTTTCATAATATAATGTAGATATTCTATTATATTTGTATGTAATCTGACATCGATTGTGTCAGAGGCCAGTCATGACTAAAAAGAGAAAAAACTAAATAAAAAAAGTAATAAAAAATTATATAATACAAACTCAAAGTGATCGCCACAAAATCCTTTGGGTTCTCTGCCCTGTTTGATTTATTTTTATTCCTCTTTCTTTCAAAAACACAACATTACTGTGTGTGAAAGTGTGAATTTTCAATAATCCCTTAATGTCCTATCTCTCAGTGTGGTGCATTGCCTTTGTTATTGATGGACTATATTTAAAGACGGAAAATTCCTGTGTCCCTGTCGTAATTTTCTCGTTATATGTCAAATACAAATCACTCTCTTTTCCAACGTATCCAATTAAATGTGATTTGGGACGACCAGCTGTAAGCAGGAAGAGAAATGTCATCCTGTTTTGTCATCAAACTGAGGCTCCACCCCTGGACTGTTATCCAGTAATCATATGTTTCCATCATCCAATAAAAATAATAATGTGTTGTAGCATCTTTTAAATGACTCTGATGGAACAGTGATGGTTTCTATGCCAGTGAAATTTGATGTGTTGCTTTCAGCCCATTTATGCCCACGCAGAGTCATTTTTCATACAACCTCTCGTGGAATTCCACACTGTCGGTGGGAAAATCCATCAAAAATGTGATGTAGCATTCGTATACTGGCAAATGTGAGTGAACTGAAAGTATGTCAAATGTAAAGCATTTAAAAACTTATGTCGTGCTTCCTCTCTCTCCCCACACATCTGTTTGCAACCCTCCCATGATGCTTTGCAGTGATTACTGTATAAAATATGCAGAGATCATCACCATCAATCAAGGACACATACACTATACTGTACTATGTGTTAAGCATGTATGTGTTAATGTGTGTATGTGTGTTTAGCATACCGTAGTGGGCTACCACCATTTGCATACCCACTGGGTATCAGTCGAGTGTTACCATGGGAACTGGGAAATACCAGTTACCCACATCCAGGTCTTCTTATGACACCATCTCTCACCTCCCCACACACTCCTCCACTCTGTCTTTCCCTCAGGCCTTCCTTCTCCACTTCTCTTCATTGCCACACTCCTTGTTTTCTTTTGCTCCCTATATTTTATCTCTCATATTTCCTCCCCTATACATCTCTTCTCTCCTACTCAGTCTTCCTCTTCCTTCATCATCCCTGTCTCTCTCCCCTATCCTCAGCCCTCCTCCCTCTCTCCCTCTTACTAGCTCTGGGCTCAAGGAATCCCTCACTTATTTAAAACAGAAAGAGAAAGAGCTCCTTCATTAATTCACGAATATATTATATATATATACATATTTCCCCCGTCCCTTACAGTACTCAGACCTGCTGACTATAGCAGTGGGAAAGGAATAAATACTTTACAATTAACAGCAGCAGTACACTTACAACAGTGGTTGTCATCAAAGCATGCAGTGCCTTGCCAAACTGTGTTCTTTGTTTTCAGGCAATTTGACTTAATTATTGGAGTAACTAGTGTACCAGTAGTATGATGGCTCAGAGGAGTAAGTATGTCACAAGAAATGATTTTAGGTTTTGCTTGATTGCAAGTCAACAGATCAATGTCATCTATGTGGTAAGTGAGTAAAAAGAATGGCTCATTGTGTTGAAAACATAAAAAAAAAAAAAAGGATTCTAATAAGACGGGCTGTGAGATTAAAAAAAGTACAAAAGCAATCTTATCTGACAGTCCAAACATAAACAGCATTTTGGTATAACTAGTAGAGGACGTGGGCATTTTTAAGCTGCATTGATGTTTTTTGTTTTTTTGTAACCTGGGGCCTGAAATACTAAATGATCTGGAAGTCCTACATTTGACTTATTATGGCCTTAAAACATAAAAAGTATTATGCTTATTGTGTTAGCAAACAATAGGCTGTATTATTTATTCAACATTCACTCGTGCTTTAGCTCTGATTTGGGCTCCACCAACTTCTGAGTAATATTTGGCTCTTTTCTTTAGCGGCTAAATGCTCCACTATGTTCACCAGTTAATTTGCTAATGTTACCCGTCTGCTGTTACAGTGCACAGTGGGTTTATTATATTAGATTATTTTGGCTGCTGCAGGTAAAAATGAGAATTAGAACTGAAGCAAAACAGTAAGGTAGCTAAAAGATGCAAAGGGTAAAAATGGTACATTTAGGCCAGCTCCTCCTCACCCTCCTCCTCAAACTCTCCCTATATAACTGCAGGTTCAGGCGATAATTCATTGTGGGCTGATTTGGGGGTTTTGGGCTGATTTAAAAAAAAATCTTAAATTAAAATTAAGTTATTGCAGCTTTAACTTGAGTGGTGATCCTCATGCTGTCTGTGTGTTTCTGGGTTTCCTTTTGGGTTCCTCCCTCGGGTCAAAAACACGCACAGTAGGTTTGCTAAATTGGAGATTCAAACCAGATGAAAATCTATGGAAAAAGGGGATCACAGTCCCCGCAACACTGCTTGACTGACAAGGGGCGTCTGGGAAGTGCCATGCAGAAACAACAATCAACTCTTTGCATCAAAAACCCAGAAACAAAAGCAACAACAAAACTGACCATGTGCAACTAGAACCTTAAATTACAGCATCACTTAATGGAACCAGCCTGTGGGTGTAGTGTGCAGCTCCCAGATGTTATCATGTGTATTAAACTCCCATTTTAAGACACTATTACTGCAATTACAAATGGCTGCACTGAACACTTTGAGGTTTCATAATGCACTAATGTGCTGCAGGGCTTCTGATCCGCTCATTCACAGTTTGCCTGATAAAACAACAACAAATCTCTTTAGACACACTTCTATTTATAGAGCAATTACACTACAGGGATGAATTCTTTACCTGCACAAATCACTTGCATAGACAGTGTCAAAAACTGTAGAATAATACTTTAGTGTTTGCAGTATATCCCTGAGGCACTATCAAGTTGCAAACCTCATAAAGAAGACAGAAATGAAGTGGCAGCTGCCACTGATGTCCTAAAAATGCAACACCAACTAAAATATTTCCAAGGACAAATTCTTTTTTATTGCCGCCACCTTCACTCAATCTTTTGATCTGTCTTTGCCTGACAAATACGGCACTAACACATTCTCTATAAAGCTGCATGTCTCTCTTTATCCTTCTCTCTCAGACACAGATATCTGTGAGCTCCAATGATGCAATGTGCTTGTATATCCATTCAGCAGAGGTATCACTGCTCCTTAATACTCTCTTCTCTCTCACTGTTGCTACATAACTCTCTCTTTTCTCCAACTCTATGACCTTGATTGTTCTTATGCAAAACATAAACTATTTTACACACTGTAATAAGTTCCAGATAGCAGTTATCATGAGGCATAACAACTAACTTTTACAAGACTGCATGTATGCAATATATCACCATTTAATGAATGTCTGTCTCTTTCTTATCCCAGATGAATTTCTCTGCTTATGAATTCCTCCCAACATCAATAAATTAATTCTGCCTTCTTGCTTTTCCATCTACCCTTCAAATGATTCCTTTATTCAATGTTAATATCTCTTGATTCACTCGTTTTTTATCTGTGGATCTTCTCTGTATGCATCTGAGGGCACGTTCACAACAAGGAAAGATATTTTAGATAAGTGCCGTCTAACCCTCCAGTTCAGGATTGTTTAGGCAGATCTGAACAATATGATTTCAATTGTGGTGCAGTTTTGGTAGGTAGTGAGAAAATGTGTAATGACCCCAAAACACATGGTCTCAAGCAGACAAATGACCTGAGGATGAGGATCTCCCCCTGTGCTCTCCCTCTCACAAAAGAAAAGTTGGATTCATAATCAATAAAATGCACCCTTGATCAACTCAATCCCATAAGAAGTGTTACTGCTACAGCCTTACTTGGTCCAGTAGTGTATGGTGCCTAATGTTAACTGCTACGTAATGTAAATCACATCTTGTCAGCACTAGAGATTGCAAGGGATTTAGTGACATGATCATCAAAGTTTACACACTGAGAGACTTATTTATTCCTGGAAGTATTTTGGGGGAATTTTTTGCCTTTCTCAATAGCTAACAGTAGAGTGATGTGAGAAGATGGTGAACCAGGGAAGATGCGTTTCATGATCTGCACTGCTAAAGGCGTTAACTTTAACACCAAGTGGTCCGATAAGCAAACAGCAAATACAGACATCCAAAGGGCCTTAATTATTGTAATGGGCCGGTTCGTGGTGTAGTGGTTGAAATACTCGTATTGAAGAATAACAGCGGTAAGGAGACGGAGTATTTTATTCACAGCCAACTTCTTACTCTCCCGGCTCCAACTTCCTTTTCCCCCTAATCTCCCGTCACCCCCGTAACCAATCAGAAGTGAGGATGAACTTACTTAGGTCAATGCACTGAAGCCTAAAGCTGCACATTCAACACAGAAATCTAGCAGTGTAGAAGAATATTTAAACACGTACATATTTGTAAACATTAATATGTCAATAGTTAACCTTGTGTAAACCTTGTAAATATATTCTTAGCAAATGATCATAACCATAACTTATCCTAAACAGAACCATTAACTTATTGCATGACTCTTACATTATTATGTTCCCAACCTTATCTGCATTCAGTGTAGACAAACCCTGGAGAGCTCTCTCCCTCTGGATCTATATATCTGCATCACCGTCCTGACTACCGGCCTCTGTCTCTCTCTCTATTGCCCACAGTGTGTTAGTTATATTGACATTGTGATTCACATTCATTGAGCCCTATATGTGAGTGAAATAATGCTGTGCTAACTCCAAGAGACAGTTAAAGGCACCGGGACTGCAACAAAACATAGCTGACACTGTACTGTGTGTGTGTGTTTCTGGGCTTTGATCCAGAGGATTTTTTTCCACCTCCTCTGGGTTTTGTTGTTTGCTTTTATGCACGCTGACCTTCTGTTGCATTTACCAAAATCTTCTATTTCTGGTTAGTTGTGCAAAAAGGAGCCTTCTGTTTCACTTTATTGTTTGGTTGACTCTGTTTTGATATTTGTAAATAATTAAATACAGATAATAAAATGTGTTATGGTAGCGGAACAAAAAACAAGGTATGGCTTCATTTGGAAAACACAAATAGATTAATGGGGGCTTTCGGTACTGTTAGGTAAGTAGTCGGTTGGATAAAAGCCTGCAACAAAATGGTCAATGAAGTCAATTAAAGAGAGAATGGAAGCAATAAAGGCAAAATATATGGAGTTGAGGGAGGAAGAGAGAGAGAGCCACACACACACACACACACACAGATACAGTGAGCAAGCTGTCAGTTTTGCAGGCTAAGTGGACTAAATTGTGTTGCAGTGGAGACAGAGGGAGGGTGGGGGGAGAAACAAACTGAGAGAGAGTGGTGGGTTTGGGGAGGGTCGAGGAGGCAGCGTGGGTTGTGTCTGATTAATGCACGTAGAAGCTGTAAATGAATTTACAGAGAAAATCTCCAGCGCCGCGGACATAAACTGCCACCAGAGGATTGTGGCCATTCAGGGAAACGAGTGCCACCATTCATACATCAAGACAGGAGACACTGAAAAGATCCGGATCTTATAAGACTTCTCTAACCAACAGACCTGTCAGATATTACTGATTTGTAGTTTTATATGACCCAGTCATATGTTTCTTTTGTATTCTCTTTATAGTATATAGTCTATTCAAGCACTAAAGGGACAATGTACACTGAATCCCTCTAGTAGCTCTCTCTAGAATTATAACATCAGTATACCTTTAGCAAATGCATTTGGAGATATATGACTAAACAAACAGGACAGTTGCTGAAAAGAGGAACCCTCCTCTGTTTCTAAAAGTAAAAGGATGGTGTTATTCTGTATTTTTCAGATTGGAATAAAAATCTCATGACAACATGTGCAGTTAAGTAAACTAGATACTGTAGGTAGGCTGAACTGTAGATGAAGTATTTTCAGCTTTGGAATTCCAGTTGAAAGAAATTGAAAGACTGTGTTGACTCAAGTAGAGAATTCTGTGATTAAGTTACATGAACTAAATGATTTAAGTACAACTGAACGTTTATTTGACTAGAAACACGTATTTGTTTTGAATCATTACCTCTTAACTTAAAACTCTAGGGCAGCACTGACACAACAGATAGTTTCTTCCCTGACTTCCCATGTCTCATCCCAAAGCCCGTTCATTCGTACTGAAGACGTTAATATTTACAGTTGTTTTATTTTTTTTTGCTCAAAGTTCAACAACCAAACAGAATTTAAACCAAATTTCCTCATATATCATTCTCTGAGCAAAAGTTCACAATGATATAGTTTCATTTTTAAAAAGGCTCCGGAATTTCACAAAACTGGTGGGCACTGTAGTTATTCAAACAGGAGGAAACAGAGCATTTGTTTAGGACTATTTGTAGCAGCTGATTAATAATTGAATTTGGTGTTCTGAGTATTTTAGACAACAGGACAGTTTATACAAGCTTGACTCAAACTAACAGTGTGGCTCACTCATCTTTTTTAATAGTTTCTGTGCTCTTTGGCACATACAGAGGAATGGAGGAATAAGCCTGACAAATACGGCACTAACACATTCTCTATAAAGCTGCATGTCTCTCTTTATCCTTCTCTCTCAGACACAGATATCTGTGAGCTCCATATATCAGGTATATCAGGCTTCGGATACACAAACAATACTCACAGGATCAATTCATAGTTTGTTCTTTTCATGGGATCTGTTGAGTATAAGACGAATAAAGAATATTGCCAACCTTAACTTTTGACATATAGCTCATATAAGAAAAACATCAGAAAAAATCACTTCCAATATTTTTACCTGCTTTAATTAAAGATCTTTCACTAAAATGGTAAACAGCTAAACAGCTTTTTAAGTAATGCTGTGTTGATTTTTTACAAACACTACCACTTACAATGATAAGGCCAATGGCTTTTAAAATAAATCACATTCAGTTTCACAGTGGTGGTACACATAGCACCTTTAGCTGAGGCTCACATGCTGTGATGCTTTCTTGTTAGGAAACCTGCTGCAATTTAGCACTTTTCATGGATATTTTATATAAAAAAAGAGTGTATTGTTCCCAGAGGGAGAAAGTCTCCCTCCACCTGGAGGTCGGAAGTCAAACCGTGTTGCAGAACCTAATGCTGGCAGGGATTTGTCTTGCTCAAGGACATATCAGCAGGGGGGGGGGCTCTTGATAACAAAGAGTCCTGCAGCTATAACTATTGTCTCGGGGTATAGTTCGCCACCCTGCTGCCCTCCTGTTTTCTTTAACATTTGATGTGGTTTGAGCTGCAGGTCTGAAATGTGAATACCCTGGTAAATTCTGTTGAGTTTCCGATCAATTGCTCTTCTACTGCATATTTCAAGTATTCCTCCACCGGGTGCTGACTTGTCTCTCAGATGCTTTCTCATTCTCAGTGATTCACTGTGTCATAAATATAGACATAAATTTTGTCAAAGCCTCACCCACTGCAATTGCCACAGTGTTATTTGACATAAAACATCAATCTGAATTCAATAAGGAATCCTTTCTCATTATTTTGTGTCGGTTCCTCATTCACATTGATATAACTTTCAAATATTGACAGTAATGCTTCTTCACATTAAAGAATTATTTATTACATAAGAATGACTAGGATTGTTGTGAGTTGGGAAGATGAAAGGAGAACTAACTGAACCATCATCTGCTTCTTCATGAAAGCAGGAAGATGCTAACCTGACGTTTAGAGAAGCATTCAAGAGGATGTGAATGAAGAAAATAATTGTGAGGGACCGTCTTCACACAAACATCTTTACCACTGATGTTAAATCAACTGCAGGCTTCAGAAAGCCATATGTAAGACTTTCAAGACATTTTTATGGAACATAGAACTGCAACTAAGATAAGTGTAAAACCCTATATACAATTATATGTAAAATAGTCTGTCTCTAAAATCACTTAAAACATAACTGGGAAATACAGGACAAGATACATTTAGTGACACGAGATCCATATATTAAGCATTTAAATTAATAATTTGACATTTTAGGAAATACGTTTATTCACTTTCTACTTTGTAGCCTACACTAAATATGAAGCTAGCGCCAGCATATGGTTAGCTTAGCATAAAAACTCAAAGTAGGGGGACACGGTCTATCTTGTTTGTTTAATGCATACACAAACCAAAAAGTAAAAATGACAATTTGCGGTTAACTGGGGAGTTACGTGCTGGATATAATTTCTTAGTTAGAGGTTAGAGGTAGCTTTAGAGGAGCTGGTTGGCAGATTTTGCTACCTTTGGACAGAGCCATGCTAGCTGTTTCCCCTTGATTCTTGTCTATATGTCCTGACTCCAGCTTAAAGGAAAACTACACATTTTAGGATGTTCCCAATAGTTAGTTGATAAGACTGATACCACTCTCATATATATACGGTGATATGTAGCTGGAGCCAGCAGCCAATTAGCTTAGCATAAAGACTGTAAACAGGGGAAAACAGTTAGCCAGGCTTTGTCCAAAAGTAACAAAATTCTCTAACCAGTAGCCTACCTCTAAAGCTCAAAAATTTAATTAACAATTCTGTTTTACGGGGGCTTATGAATCAGACAAAAAAACTGGCATGCTTTATTTACCATTATTTATTTGCATGTGTATTTTATACTGTGCACGAATATGTTTTAGAAAACACAATTCATGGCCTTCACTCATTTATTTTACCACTTTGCCTTCCTTAAATCCCAGGGTTGGTTCAATTCCCAGTTCCTCCTGTCTATATGTTAATGTGTCCTTGGGCAAGACACTGAACCCCAAGTTGCTCCCAATGGAGGCCAGCACCTTGCAAGACAGCTCTGTAGCCATCAGTGTGTGAATATGTGCGATAGAACAATGATAGAACAAAATAATGCAAATAATCCTTCTTATGATATCATTTTACATTATAGAATGACTGAATGTAATGTACAGTTTGAGTAACAGTGCCATTATGTGCAGCTGACCGGAGGTGGGACCTATTTCACACCTATTTCCATCTTGTCTGAGTCAGCACTGGTGGTGTTATGATTAATTCAAAAAGCAGGCCAATCTAAGTGAGAGCTTCTGTAGAATGGATGACCCATTCATATAGTAATATCCATATTTATAACCTCTTGATTTATTTTTTATAAGGGTCTTCACAGCATCCTGAACGTCCTACTGTGAACTCCTCTCACCACATGATTCTGTTCCATTTATCTACATTTTATTGGAGCATACATTATATATTGAAGCCATATGCAGAAGCTCTTACTCATGAATCACACAGCATGGTTTGCTTTCTCAACTGACATTTTTTCTTCCTGATCCCATTTTCTTTAGCTTTCATTTTCTCAATATCTCTACCCTCTCATCTTTATTTATTTCAGCCCTCCGATTTATTTTTAAATGTCGACTTGTCACCTCGCCTTTGTTTTCTCACACATTCCTTTCATTAATCTGTTATTGTTTTTTAATTGGTCTGTTCTGATAATGATTCTGGAAAGTAGTTAAAGTATCATCTTTGTCTGTTTTGATGTTGGCAAGATACCAAACAGAAAGTGTTAGAGAACATTTGGCTGAAATGTGATGTTCACCCCAAGGATTAGTTCAGTGCTGTAGATTTAGGGCCAAATCTTTTTAGCCATAGCAATGTCGGTTGGTTGGTCCACCACTTTGGATAGATTGCCACCAAATATAACTTATAACTAACTAAAGGAGAACTAAATAACTTCTTTTATGTTTTGTATATAAATAAGATTAAATTAAAATCATGTTCTGGCTTTCATGGTACTAGGAGGATGAATCCTAATTATTTTGGTGATGCTCTGACCTTTCATCTAGCGCCATCACATCAGGTCATAAGTTTTCACTTAAACAGTGAAATATCTCTCATCATCTTCAAGGATTAGATGGATTTGGTTCAGACATTCATGTCCCCCTCAGGATGAATTGTTATAACGTGGATGATCACGTAACTTTTCATCTAGTGCCATCATCATGTTGAAATTTTAAGTACAGCATCACAAAGATGCTACTGTGGCTGTAGAAATCTACAATATCCAGGTCAGCTGTTAAAACAGTATTGCATTCATGTGATATTTTCTTGGAAGATCAAACCCAGAAGACAAACACTAATTTGGAGGCTGCAGCTTTGCAAGATGGGAAGTAGTTGAGCGTGGGTGTAGGTTTGTGCTCTGTGCCAAGTGCCTTCTAGTTAATTATGTGTTTCATTTAGATAAACATAGCCGTGCAAAGATACTGTATGCAATGAAGGAGGAAGGAGGAAAGAATTATAAATTTGTGCTGTTGAGACACTTCAGGCGCTATTCAAAACATCCCTTCTTAAAAACAGAAACCTGCATGTGTCCCTTTGGCCTTTTCTCATTCCCTTTCCTCATTTATATTATCCATCTCTTATTACACTGTCATTTGCCCCTCTATCCCACTCACCCCTTTACATTATCTTTTCTTTTTCATGTATTATCTCCGTCTCAGTTTTTCTGATGTGCCTCCAGAGGACCGAAAGACTGACAAGATACAGCATATGTGATTAATTTACCCACTTCACATGACAGAAATCATTGTCAGCCAGCCACTCACTGCTCAGTGTCCACTACAAGTAAGATGCACATGCTAATTCAGGTCCACAACTGCAGTACAGTATATGATCTTATTATAATCCCCTGTGTGGTGATATGAATCACTGAGGTATCTTTGTGTAGAGAGGAGGGATGATTGCTTTGACAGAGGACTGAAAGGGAAAGGAGATGACAGCTAATCGAATCTGAATCGTCCCTCTGGTGGAGAATGGAAGGTCAGAGAGAATGGACTGAGCCTGCTGTGGTGGGAAGGGTCAAATTATGTAAAGGTGAAGAGGAGCATGACCTTGTTAAAAGCAATCTGTGTTTAGAAGCAGGAGAGGGGTGTTACTGAGGAACAGACGGCTCAAGGGTGATGATACACTGGCTTGTGGGATAAGAGGATGAAATGAAAGGGCAAGGAAAGGACGCAAAAGGTAGATGGCAGATTTAAAGGCCATTTTCTTTTTCACTTTTTAGTACACATAATCTATCTTGATTTGAGTTTGGGGGGAAACTGATTAATTAACCCTTTTCACTTGGTTTCAGAAGCATACTGTGCCTACAGATGTGTGATTTCGTTTTTCAAACAGGCACAACAGCGTGGAAGTGCAATATGTGGGTTATCAATGAAGTGTGCAACTTTTTAAGGGAAGATGCAACTAACAGAAGGAAATAGGATACATCTGGTTGCTTCTGCATTTCCCTGGATTTATTAAAGTGCATGCAATTTACGAGCATCTGTTTTTGTGAAAATGTTTTCTGCCTCTAGAAAGCAGATGCAGATTTGCACTAGCATAGTACCAGAAGGTTGTGGCAGGAAGAAAAACTAAACAACTTATCTGAAAGTAAAAGTAAGAAGTAGAAGATAATACATTTGCACAACAACCAGCCATTCTATAACATCAAACAATGTGCAGAGGGAGCTGTGGCTTGGTGCTTATTACACCTGAGCCAGACTGGCACTGGGCTGCTAATGGACGCTGACAATTCCACTCTTTCAGTAAGACATTTACAGTGTGGTATTGGCTATTTTATTCGCAATCTTTTCTTTTAATGCGATTTTATCTCACTCTATCTCTCTCTTTTTAGATGTTGAAATTGTATGAATAATGGACAACCAAATAATTGTTCTCATGTGGAGGTGAATAGTGGCTTTAGTGTAGTATATTTCAAATTCATTTTACTTTATTAATGGATATTTAAAAAAAACAAAAAAAACATTATGTTTTGGTGCACTTTAATCTTTATTGGAGACATTAAATGAGAGGAGAGAGTGAGGAACAACATGCAACAAAAGTTGGACCTGCTCCCAGGATGTTGCAGTTATATGTTATGTGCTGCCAGTATACTTCATCAGAACTGATGCAGATACAGGTGAGTGCCTGCGTCAAGAACAAGCTGGAGCAAAAGTGAAAAAAGGATTGTTGTGAGCATCCAATAAGCTATCGACGTCTGAAGAAGTGAGATGAAGCTCCTGCTACATTACCATGGGAACTGAAGCAGAGTGTTTTCCCAGTCTGTGTGAATGTACAAATAAGATTACCTCAAACGCAAAAATTCCCTATTTACTCTGTTTTTGTGAAGCAGACCACCAAATAACCAAATAGACCCTGGAAAACAAGGTAATTGCTGAAAGCTACTGAAAGCTAAGTGTTTTAGGGGGATGATTTTTTTAAGACTGTGGCCAAAGTAACTGAGCTTTCCTTGTTGAAAGTTCATATTTTTTACTGTTTCCACAATTAAATTGTCCTGTTTTTTACTTTTGCCTGCTCCTAGTCTTCTTGTCTTTATAAGTGCTTCTTGTTGGGGTATTTCTTTGAAATGGATTTTAAAGCAAATCACAACTTGAAACTTTCTCCCCTAGTGCAATTGAGCAGTCTTGTATAATAACCTTTCTGTGCCCATGACAACTGGACAATTTAGTCTGTGCTCTCACTGCTTGCCGGCAGCTAATGGGGAAACATAAGTGGCCCAACTGCTGTGGGTAAAAGTGCAATAGGTGATTATTGTGCCGGTCTCCTGCAGACAGGAAAATATCTGGTTTTTAACTCCTTGCAGCACAGATCTGGGGCCAGATGTCTTTCGTTAATCAGGTAATTCTTTTGCCGCTCTAGTGTCATGGCTCTAGGGATGGTGATGAACATCTCAGCAACTACTGGATGGATTGCCATGACATTTGGTACTGTCTGTACTTGGTACTGTCTGTCTTCATGGTCCCCAGAGGAGAAGGTCTACTGACTTTGGTGATCCCTGACTTCCTCTAATGCCACCATGAGGTTGACATTTTAGTTTTTTAGTGAAACATCTGGACAATTATTAGATGGATTGCCTGACATTTGGTACAGACACATTCATCTCAGGGTGGATTGTAATGACTTTTCATCTGACGCCATTGTCAGATAAAAATTTTAACTTGGCAAATACTTGCTAACATGCAAAGCTAAGATAGAAAACATGATAAACATTATACCTGCTAAACATCAACATACAAGAATTGTCATTGTGAGCATGTTAGCAAGCTTATGTTAGCATTTTAGGTCAAAGTACTTCTGCGCTTAAGTACAGCTTCAATGAGCCGCTAGCATGGCTGTAGATTCTGATCGTTTTGACAATTTTGTGTGTTCAATTTAATCATTTTTTCCCAATTCCAATGGCGAAATAATTTTTAAAGTTTTTCACTCTGTTTAGTGTTCTTTTAGTTATCTCCTTTATTATGACACACTTTGTAAAATCTGTTTTCATTGCGGTTCTATAACTTAAATGATTGATTATCTTTGCAACGTTCAGATCACAGGTACATATGATGAATTAATTAAATATATATATACACACGGCTAAGAGTAATAATCGCTTGTAATGACGGCTGCTCTGGCATTGTTGGAGAACCTCTCTGATGTGGGACAATCAGTAAAGCGGCTCTCATCGTTGACAGGTCTAATGAGTGCAGATATACCGTTGGGGGTGGATTGCATTTTTCCAGGATCCATTTGTCACTTATTCTAGTGTAATTTAATACTGGTGCCAGTAATCCTACAGTCTGTTTCATAAGCAAGAATCAATGTAGTGAACTACACCATCTGAATCACTCTCCAACGTAAATGACCAACATCCCTGAGCTCTTTTTAGTGCAGGCAGTTTTCTCATCTCATGTTTCTTCTTTGCACTACAGTGGGTTTCATGAACAGTGCATGTAAATACAATAAATCTATATTTCTCTAAGATACAGATTGCGTATGGCTTTTTGCAGGCATTCAGATCTATAAGATAGATTTTGATTGTATTCTTGCACTCTTATCTCCACTTCACTGCAGGCACACAAGAGCTGTATGTGACAGCAGCCTTTGGTGAAATTACATCTGAAAATAGTGTCAAATAGTTGAGTTTCTGAAACCGAAACATTTCAGATTTATGATTCAATCCAAATACAGCCTGAAAAGAAGAAGCCCACACAGAGCTTGTGGTTTTTCATATGAATCATTGATCATTATCTCAGAGAATATCACACCCTAAATATGCTGTGTGTTTCTAGGACAGTTGATATGTTATTTTCTCTGGGTGTTAGATATTGTAAGACACTGTGTGAAGCTATTAATTCTTCCAGCGGACACTCAAGAGTCTATAAATTATTCAGGTCGAGACAACTAAACAAAACAAGCACATTTCCTGGGAAATCATTCATAAGATCGGCGCCCATGGGACGGGCACTGAGACCTGGATTATTTTTTGGCGGTATTGGTCGTGCAGAAGTACTATCCCATGTTAATTACATCAGAAAGTCATGTCTCAGCTTTGTGACACTCAGCCTGAGGTACTGCTGCAGTGGTTGTTGGCCTTTGTAAGGCAGCAGTAAGCGATGTTGCACCTGCGGCTGTGTGTTGCAGTGTAATGCAGCGGTTCCAAACAGTTATTCGTTTAGTGTCTACTTACTGCGCTGGTAGTGCCATCTGTGTCTGTTAGCCTCTGGTGCAGATCAAACCAGACCGTCTGCAAGGAGAAGCACAACAACAACAACAGCAGCAACATGTCAGTCAACAAGACCAACGACAGCAACTACTACAACCACAGCCTGAAGCAGACATTAGTCACTCACAACAGGAGGTATTAGTGGACACGTTGAGAGCAGAAACAGACATGAAAGCAGGACATGATGTCTTTTTAAGCTGAAAATGATGTTCAGCAGGGAATATGGAAGGGGGGTTCAGAGAGGAGGTGGAAGCATGCCAGTAAGAGATTGCCTGAAATGAAACAGAATGACTTATAGCAGCATGAAAGATCTAAACATACAACACTGAACGGCCAAATCTAAGTGAACATCATGATGTACGAGCTACAGATGGTAGGAATTAGTTAAAATAATTTTTCATAAGCCTGTGTGCAAAATTAGGGGAGGTACTTATCATGCCTGACTCAAAATTCTAGTGGTAATTTATGAAAAATTTGATTTTTGATTTCACACAGATGTAAAAGGAGGCCCCTTACTTATAACTTTGGATGGTTGTCAGTTGAAATGACAACCGTCGCTAGCAGATGTGATCAGTTCTAGCTAGCTGGTGTAAGCTAATGCTGCTGCTAAAACTCAGTGAGATTGAAATCGCTGTGTCCAGCTGACTTTCTAATGTTCCAAAAGTTGAAACAAGAGGCATATGAAAGGGCCTTTTAGTACGCCCATAATGACTACATGCATGATATAATGCTAAGGCTTAAGGCTAAAGCTACATGTACCAGGCAGATAGTCAAAGAAGCTTTGCATTGCTGCATTGTTGGTGTATTGAAGTGTAGAATCAGTCCCATGCTTCAGGGTGGAGGTTTGTGAACAGTCAATTATTCACAGTCAAGACTTAAGTGAAGGAGACAACTAACAGTTATGTTCAAATATGCTCTTCAGACAAGACATTAGTAAAGCCAGGTGAGCTAATGGTACAGTGAGTTTATGTGTCTGTGTGTGAAGATGACAAGACATTGATTTCTAGTTTTCTCCTCCTCTCTTAAAGCCTGTGAGTCAGAGTTATATAAATCTGTTCTAACAAATCACAGTGGGCCCTGCGGGATTCTGTCACCAAGGTGACTGATGATGAGTATCACTGTTGCTACTGAATGAATAGTGTCTGCATTGCTTGCAGGGCAAGTGATATTTTTACCAAACGCAGCAAAGAAAGTCAAGGCAATGGGGTCTGGCACAGTGGGCAGGTGAGACACAGACACAGACCACACACACACACAGACACACACACACACACACACACACACACACACACACACACACACACACACACACACAGCACTGTACAAACACCAGAAACATACTGAGTTCTAGGATGAGGGATTTGAGTTTAATGTGTCACAGTCTGGTCACAGCTGGACTGAAATGGAAGGAGCTGTGTGTTGTTGGTGGTTGCACATAGACATGGCAGGTGAAGTGACTGACTACTATTTTCCTCACCATCCTACAGCTGTGCAGTTTACCCAGCAGACTTTGGGTAATGTCAAAGCCAGTCACTGGTGCAACCAAATAATTCGTCACATTCACACTGTGGTTTCCACCATAACACACACTTGCAGTGCAGCCAGCTGTCATTAAAGGCTAGTTCAGACCAAAGATTCGCAGCGAGATCTGCTGGCTTTTCAGGCTTTTGTTTTTGGTAGCTGGTTATCATTAATAACATATTCAAATATGAACTAGGATAGTGATAGTGAGATACTTGCTACGGTTCCATTTCAAGTGTTGATGAAATGGCGGAAACATGGCTGACTTTGCTAGAGCTGATTGGCTATTGAAACAGGAGATGTGTCTTACATTGTTAAACAAGCCACTGGCGATTTGACAAGCTGAGTCACAGGTGACACAATCACCTGGCTTCAGTTGAGCTGAGATGGGACAGTTCTGTGGTTTCGTCTTGTCTTGGATCTTTTGTCTGAACACAGTACAGTTAAGTAGTGAATGGATTTTGATCAGCTTTATTTTAGCCAATATTGATCCATTAAAATTGTCCACAAAAAAGCTTCAAATTCTGCTAAATACAGTACAGTGTAGTTTAAGTTCAACAGTTCATCAAAGACAGCATTACATTCTTTTGCTGAAAAAAAGAGAACAAAGCTGCATCACTTTGCTTGTCAGTATTCAGCTTCAGTATCAACTTAACCAGATGTGCTGCTATAATCAAAGGCTGTCATCCTGAGAGTGACTTTTCCAGAAACACGTTTTCTTGTCTGCGGAATACAGAGAGCAATAAATAATGATATTTTGTAACCAAAAGAACACACAAGCTCCCAGGTGAGCTTGGGGGAAGACAGCGAGGGGGGGAGATCTGAAAGTGTGGACGAGCAACAGAGGTAACATGAATGTACCACTTTGGGGAGGGTTCGCAGGTAACAGTATTTCCAGGGTGTTATCACAGAGCAGTGGTGACAACGCAAGGCACTATTTTCATCTCGCCAGGCACCACATCACTCAGTGTGTAGCTGGCTTATTATTCATTCAGTAAACAATTCAGGATTTATTCTGACGCAGTGTGATAATATCATTTCCTCTTCCAGACCCCTGCACAGTCTTAATACTGAGATCCATGCAGGTAATACCAAGCCAAGCAAAGACAAAGCCACATTCAATACTCAACCTCAAACCCAGATTTTGCTTTGATATGATTACTGCAGTATACCGCCTAGTCTTCTAAAAATGTAATCCAGCAGACAATGTCTATTTATTTACTTTTATTTTGTGTTTTTCTGTTATTCTCTGTTGTCATTAGAAGGGTAATTTTTAAGGTAATTGCTTCTTTTCACAAAGAAAATCCTTCACCAAAATCATATGGAAATGCAGCAAAGACTGCCAAATAAAAGTAGGACAGTATAATGTATTTGAAATAAGCTGTGTTGTGTTACTTTATTTCCTTCTTGGATGGATTTTAAGTTTGGAAAGAAAAAAAAATCTGCATTTAGGACGGAGATACTCATTGAAGCCGTCCTTGAGTTCTGGATCTGGATGATAACAAGAGATTCTCTCAACATGGTGGTTGATAGTGCAGGAGATGTTTTGTCTTACATCGATAGCAGTTATATTATCATTTCTTAGTTGTACACTTCACAATATATTTCACATCATTCCTTCTCTCATGTGCCCTGAGGACATCCTTCTTATACAATAAAGGCTATCCACATTTTTGGCAGTTTTTGAAAGATGCACAACTAATATTTGAGCTTCATTAAAGGAATATGTTGGCAAATACAATTATTTGCTTTCCAGTCAAATGTTTCATGAAATTATTGACACAACTCTCACGTCTATATGTTGAATATAAAAAACAAGCCAGCAGACTGTTAGTTTAGCATAACATAACATAAAGATTAGAAACAAGGCAAAACAGCTGGCCTAGCTTTGTCTGAAGTAAAAGAAAAAACTGCTATAAACCTCAACAATTCACACATTATATCTCATTTGTTTACCGTGTCCACAAATAGAAATGTAAAAACGACAAGTCTTATCACCGTGAGGTTGCCAGAAAACCAGCAGAGACTCCAGGACATGGTCCTTGACCTCAACTACACTGGTAGGAAGGAAATTACAAGGAAATTATTCATGACAAGATTAGAAAAGCCTTTGACAGTGTAATAACACAAAATGACATTTTAATGACTAGTCCAAATTGTACCACTGTAGGTAAGGTCAAGGACATTATTCATGACACAATTATAATGGTTTCATGACAGACAATGTCAAAACCAACCACATATGATAGATTTAATGTAATAACATAAAACTAAATAAAGCTAAACCGTTTCTTTAAATTTGATGAATTGACTTCACATTAAAGATGACATAAGTGACTGAATGACACTTAAGGACAACAGACATAAACATTCATAAAGTTTTCTTCATGTTTATGACAGGTGTCTTACGCACACTATTTTCAATTGTTACCAACTAGGTAATTAATTAATACTGTACTTAATATTTAGAGTGTCCCAAGAGTCCCTCTTCAACACAAAGTAGTTTCCCTTTATTCCCTTGCCTCTTGTCTTCTTACCTTGTACTTGCATATTTGTCCCGTTATAGGTACCCAGTATCTTATTGATACCAAATAATTTCACTGTAATTCGTGAGCTGCAATCTAAAGCTTCATTTAAGCTTTCGTTTCCCTCTCATTCATGTTCTTTTCATTGGTTGGTTGCTTGGACAATGTTGGGAGCTTACTTGGAAATAAGACGTCGCTTATTGATGAGATGGAAAAAGAATGGATAAATTAAAGCAACATCACTGTCATTCCTTTTCTCTTTGTGCAAATTCCAAGCTTCAATTAATTACTGGCTACATTTAAAAGCAGTGAAAAACTAACCAAAAACCAAACATAAATAAATCATCCCTAAGGAGTTCCTGTCTTCATTCCTGTCTAAACAGGTTAATTTAAATCAAACTCGACTGTGTTTAGTCATCCGTGAGAAGATGTGCCTTTGTGCCACAGTCACTGTAAACAAGCCTCGCAGTGGAGAAACAGGCTCACAGGTGATTATCGAACAATTCTTTAGTGGAAAGTGTTTCAATCATTTCTTCTAAAACAGAGGTCACTCAACTGAGTGAAACTATTCTACTTAAATGTTCTGGGCAATTTGTTAGGAGTATATTAAATTAGCATCTAGAGTGAAGGGCTAAAGGTCGTTTATAAACAGGGATCTTGGTTGGAGACAGAGATCTGCTCACACAAACAGGTAATCTACCATATAATGTTTCTGCTGTAGTGGCTCACTCTCCCACAGACAGCAGAGTCTGCTGGGGCTCTATTAGCCTTAACATGTTCAGTACTGGAGGAGACGTGGGCAATGCAGAGGAACAGAGAAACAAAGAGGGAGGGGGAGGAAGGGGCAGGGGGAGTGGAGAAAGAGGGGAGTAAGCGAGGAAAGATAGATGAAAAGATGGGGGAAGAGAGGGAGGAGGACAAAGGGAGCTGCTGCACAGCAGAAGAAGTGGGGAAAAAGAAACTGCGATAGTTTGGACACTAGGCCTTTAATTGTCTCCTCTATCTTTTTCTTCATCTGCTCCCTTTCTCCATCCTCTCCAACACTGTGTTAATTAACGCCTTATAACCCCCCCCCCCCCCCCCCCCACACACACACACACACAATCCCATAGTGTTTAACTTTGTTCAGGAATGAAGTGTGGAGTGCTGCCAGGAAGGAAAATATAAAACCCTCTTTAGATTTCAGATGTTCTGTTTATTTGTTCTGTTCAGACTTGGTGGACTTCATACTCACCTGGGTTATATACTTGGAACACTTGTGCAATACTAGGAACATCTTTGGCACAGATATTTAGTATCTGGCACCAGGGATCATGTACACACTTCAAATAGTTACTAGTTATTAGTTAGATACTAATCACGGTTCACTTTTAATAACTTCATAGCTTGACTCAAGTTGTCATTTTGATGATATACACCAGAGGAGAAATATTTTACATGTACTGCTTCTTTATCTATCTGATAAAGTCAGGATATTGAGCAAGAGTCTAATGCCAAGTTTCACTGTACAATATGTCAAGAGAAGAGTTGTCTTTTTATGACCATGTCATGAAAGAGTGATCTTAAATATCAACAGCAAATGGTCTGTGCAAGGGACTGTATGAAAATGATTGCTTTCAAAACGCAGGTCTAACCTTATGTTTGGCTTTTAATTTAAAAAAAAAAAACAAGGCCCTCCCCAGAGTTAGTATTACTTAACCTTAATAAAGTAGCCACAACCTGCCCGCAACATGTCAAAATATTACACAGGACTGCTTTTCTCTGCATAATAATAAATATTGCAAGGGAAAGCAGAAAAACATAAATCTGGACCCTCCCCTGCTCCCCTCCCTCTCTGACACGTAAAATAAAACAAACACCCCCACCCAAAAACCACTGCATCATACTGCCCGTTTCCCTTAGAATCAAGAAGCAGTTTTCACCAGCCTGTACCAATCACATGGTCTGAAATGCATTAGAGGGAAAACTTTTTTTTTTAATTCAGCTACAAATTATGTGTTCAGTTACTTTATCACAGACGGATAAAACAAAAAGCCTAAAAAGCCAAAAAAAAACAGCTCCTGAATGCATGACATGTCAGGCTGATGGCAAAATATCTGATATCTGATCTGATCTGTTGGGTTTTTAACTTGTTATGATGCAGCTCAGCAGACATTAGTTGTAAATTCCTAAAATAAAGCTAGATTTACTGTGAAAAGCCTGACTTCAGTCAACTTGAACAGATGACTGAGATTTAAAGGATAAATCTGGGTTACATTCTTATAGTTTTTGACATAGATTGTGTTGTGGTTCAGTCAGAGACACTGCCAAAACATATATATAGAAATGAGCCAAACATTCTGAAATATAATCAAATTATCTTTTATTTAGCAAAAAAATCTGCCAATGGGGTAGCCACTTTTCATTGGCTAGAAATCTTAAAACGAGCACAACAGTCTAGCCACTAAAAGTATGTAATGGGCCTTAAAACTAAACAAAATGCCAAAATTTAAGCAAATGGTGCTTGGAAAATATGCTTAAATGTAGTGCTATTGTCTTGAAATGAGGCTTTATAACCTAGAATTTACAGTGATAAGATGGTATATTGTGTTTAAAATAATTGTTGACTTAGTGTATGCAGAGGCTGCACAGAACAAAGGATCCAAAAACAACATAAAAACCATTGGTGTTCATTGGTGTTGGATAACATGTAACAGTGCTTTAAACCTTCTTATAATAAACAGGCTTCGTACAACTTTACTGTAAAAGTCAAGCACTTTTCAAGCACTTTCAAGGAACCTAAACCAAAGAAATCCAGACTCTCGAAGCTGTTGTCGTCACATCTAAATTGTGCCTAAAAATACCAGGAGAAAACAAACAAATATGGCGACAGGATCATTTAATTTCAAACAAAAGACTTTAGGTTTACATGAGTGATTGTAGATGTTGAAATGATGTTGAAAAAACATTACGGTGAAAATTAAGGCATCAGCATTATAAATGTGGGAAGAGTGACATTATAATACCTGTGTCAAATATGATTGGATGTTACAGCTGATACCTACCCTTACCTGCCAAAGTAACTTTAGTTACACAAGGATGTAGGTTGTGTTTCAACATTGTGGGGTGCACATATAAAGTGGGACATTTTGAGTGTCAAACACTTAATTTCATGCATTCTGATGAATTTGTATGCACCAATTTGTGTATTTTCTGGATCAATTACTGGTGGAAATGTTTAGATCTGTGTAAAGGAAAATATAAAAATTCAGAAGCCAGAGCTTTGCTGCATTCATCTTTCCCTCTATCCTGACTCGTCTCCCAGTTCCTGCTGCTGAAAAACATTCCCACAGCATGATGCTGCCACCACCATGCTTCACTGTAGGGATGGTGTTGGCCTGGTGATGAGCGGGGCCTTGTTTTCTTACAAACATGACGACTGGCATTCACGCCCAAAAGTTCAATCTTTGTCTTATCAGACCAGAGAATTTTGTTTCTCATGGTCTGAGGGTCCTTCAGGTGCATTTTGACAAACTCCAGGCAGGCTGCCATGTGCTTTTTACTAAGGAGTGGCTTCCGTCTGGCCACTCTACCATAAAGGCCTGATTGGTGGATTGCTGCAGAGATGGTTGTCCTTCTGAAAGGTTATCT